>CM061535.1:105710747-105853002 GCA_030545055.2 Neoaliturus tenellus
CATATTGTTTTTCATTTTAACAATGTCACCTGTCTTTATGTTTTGTATACACCATGTAAAAAGATGTTTGTGACAATAAAGAAAATATTCTATTTTATTCTATTCTATTCTTGTTACTCACCAAAGTAATTGTAAACGTGAAAATAGAATAGAGCGTAAATAAGATTATCTCAAGCAAAGCTGTTTGTCAACTTGATTTTGTAATGTTTTAACGAGGATATGGGTATGGGCAGGAGGGAGGAACGAGGGGGGCAGCAAATGTAACATTTGCCTACGACTGCAAAAGTGCTAGTGCTGGCCCTGGTGGCCATAAGTCTCGTTTTGAATATACAGTACCAGTTTAGTTATTTTAGGTTTTTGACAGTGTGTTGTCGGTTCACAAATCATGGTTACTAACAAGCAATAGAAACGATCATATTGATTACAACATTTTAAGAGAATAGTTTTATCAACTTAGTGTGACTTATGAAAGTCAATTTTCAGTTTGAAATCAGAAAATTGGCTGCAATGATTGATAATATGAAGATTTCCTAAAGGGAAGGTGGTTGATGCAAAGGTAATACAAATTACCTCTATTGTATAAGCACTATTTTAAAACCTTTCTTTGAGGGGTGGAATGACAGAATACGCACCCTGGGGACTCAAAAAATGTACATCTAAATGTGTACTATCAACTCTCATATAGTTTTGTTTGTTTCTATTTTGTTTTGACACACCATTTTTGTCCATTGAAAGGAATATAAAACTATTCAATACACAAGAAAATCATTCTTTATTTTCAAAATTATCAAACAAAGTATATCATTTGTGGTACATTTCTAACAATCCTATAAAAAACTTACAAAAATAACAAAATTGCTAATATACAAAATAACACAGCTTGATCATTGTAAACTAACATTACTTTTACAACCTAACGATACATAAAGCAAATCAGTTATTTTAACTATAAATTGAGCAGATCAGTCTTTTGCTTAAGGTAGCCATTCAGCGTCGTTGGTGTGTTGGTTCTCGATGATTTCTTCTCTCTCGTGAGTGCTGCGTTTGTTGTCGTCGCTGGTCGCTGCGTTGTACAGTTTCTTGGCTCCCTCTGCTACCACTTCTACTCCATCCCCGATTTTCTCTCCTGCCTGTAAGAAAAATTATCAGTGATTTTATTCTCTTTGTAAAACACTTCTACATAAATAACTAACTGTTTATTTAAATACACCAAGGAAATGAGTTTTAAATAAACTATACATAAACAATGTGTTTATTTCTTTCTATGAAATTAAATTTTTAAAATTTTACCGTGTTTTCAAAACTGTCTAGAATGACTTTTTCCTTTTTCAAATTTTCCTCTTTAGAGGCAGAACTCTGATACAGAATTCTCATGAACATGATTTTAATCAGATATATATATACAGGGTTTTCATGGCATTGATGGGTTTCTTGCTACCCTTGGTTGCATTTTTAAGTGTGAAATTTTTTATCTTCCTTAAAAAATATGAATGTTTCATTAAGATTGATCTTGGGATTAAAGACGTTATTTCACTTTTTTATTCCTAGGATGACTACACATGTCAACTGTGTGGACAGCTTTTTAAAAAGTTGTTAATAGCTATTTGTGTATTAAGAGCGCAAAGTACATTGCCATTCAAAATTTGTCAATGGCACAGCCAAACATTTTGAGAGTGGCAATGACTATTTGTGCGTGTAATACACACAAGATCTTTCCTACCATCTTACCATGATTGCAACAGATTAAAGGTTTTATTGTATACAAATTGTCATTTAGGTTATGTTTGACTTTTTCTGTTGGATCACACTATTAACTATCAAAGATAACCACAAAGTAAAATAAACGGTATCAGTTAACTGACACATACTTTCTCCCAACAATATAAAAAAGGTGTTAAAAGCTCCAAACATTAATGTCTTGATGACTCAGTCGGATAGCTACCAGCTGAGCAACGCTCGTTTGACCGTACGCGCGTCTGTGATTTTTAACAACGTACTGCGTTTACCGCTAAACGAAAAATCGAATTTTCTCCGCAACCACTTGACATAGAGCAATAATTTAACATACTGGACTATTTAGTTTTTTGAGCTTGATTTAATGGTGATAGGTAAAATTTATTTCGGGACAACAGCTATTTTGAAAATTCAAAAAATTGATTTTTTAAACACTTTTTACTCCATAACTTTTGAATGCGCATTTTCTCGGAGATGCGGGTGGTGTCATTTTATTCAACATTTTAAGCTTAATAAACCACAAAATTTTAATCAAAATCGTTAGAGCCGTTTTTGAGAAATTTTGATTTTTGACAATTTTTGAGGGTTTTTGGGGGTAAACTACCCTTAAAAATCAAAAATTTAAAAAAATGAAAAAAGTGTCTGGAATTATTGTGGGTTTGGACCTACGTACCAAATTTCACCAAAATCGGACCATTGGGGCATTCTCTAGCTCTGTATACATCCAGACACACACACACACACACACACACACACACACACACACACACACAGACATCACTCCGAAAACCACTTTTTTGGACTCAGGGGGAACCAAAATGGATAAATCCATCAACAACTCAAATTCAAAAATTTTGACGAAAACAATACTTTCTCCATATACTATGGTATAGGGGGAGAAAGTAAAAGCAACAATTTATTAAACGACAACAATGACCAACAGCTGGGAAGTGGTTTTTAACAGCTGACTTTGCGTGTGGAAATGAACATTGTTGCTTTAGAGCAGGATTGTTGTCTCAGCATACGTGGTTATTTTCAGGGGAATGTTTTGTGGTTTTACTATAAGAATATCATATAATTTATATAATTATCAATAAAATCCATCTTGATGTTGGTACTATCAAAATTTCACTTAAACCCTACAGTAAAATAGTAGAACCTCGATCAACATTTACTCTCTATCCATGTGTTGTAATTGACACATTACAACATTGCTGAGGGCATGAACCATTTTGATTGAACCTGATATCAATTACCTGATAATGATATCAATAATATGATAATAATTAATTATGAATATGTATTATCCAATTGGACAGGGTTTGGTTTCTTCCAAAACCTATCTTTAAATCTACTTAATGCATAGGTCTATAAGGAGGTTTGTGTAATCTATTTATTCACTGAACAGTCAACGACTCAGTTCCAAGTGTGACTGTTAACACGTTCGCGGCGGCATGGGAGCGATCGCTCCCACGCGGAACCCTAATGCCATCCTGATGGGTGCGATCGCTCCCAAGCTGCACTGCTTTACAATATGATTTATTTTTAAGCCAGGATCTGAGCTAGAAATCTGAACCTTTGCACAGCACTGCTCAATAGTACAATGTATTTTGGGACCACGTGGGTTTTTACTGGGCAGTGCTGCTGCTACAGTGGGTTTTACAATATTTACATTCAGGATGGTGATGAGGTTCGAGCAAAAACCTCGCCGCCGCGAACGTGTTAATAGAGGTTCCACTGTAGTTAGAATTTGATGAAGAAAGCATGAGGATTAGACATTTTATACGAGAAAAATTTGCAATGCCGGTAACTTACTGACTTGTAATACACAATTATTGTACTGGAAAGAAAAAAATGTATGTTGCCCGATTTAGACTATCTTTGTAGTTTTTTTTTACAAACATAAAGAGAGAATGATTAGCTAGATTCTGAATTATTTAATAATTTCCTATAAAGATGATTGACAATATATTGTTATATACTTGTTATCTCTTTTACAATATCAGTTCCAAAATTTCAAATTTAAGAATTGGAGTAAAATGTGTTAAAAAATTATAAATAATGGAAACCCCCCTTATTCCCCTATTCCCATGGATCCATCATGCTGGTGTGTGAATGAATTAAAATAGATGCAATCCAACTTCCCATACCAAATTTCATCACAATCAAGAGTTTAAGTTAACACATTGGCGGCCCGCGTCCACAATCGTTGACGCAGGGGGGCGGCGCCAGGTGCGTGTGTCAACCATGGTGGACGCAAATTTGATGTTGCTAAGCGATGTCAGTGTGCCACCATCATTTGTGCTGTATGAATGGCTGTTATTGCGCATGTGGGGAGATCGTTTTCGTCAATTTTTGTGTACGTCGTTTTCGGTTCCTGCGTTTCCGTAGTAACATATGTTTATATAAACTTTGTTTGTTTGTAAATCGTGTTTACATTAGTTTTTATCAAAATGGGTTTGCCTCCTAGCCCAAGTGGTTTTAATTTAGTGCCTGAAGAAAGGTTAGACGACAAAAACGTAGATGAACATGATCTAGACCAGGTACGGTACGACACAATCCGCCACAATGGTAAATGATCAACTTTCGGGAGAGCTGGGAGGTTTGTACATAGTAATTTACAAGTTGTTTTTTACATTTTACAATGGTTTTACTATCCTTGTGTTAAATCTAAACAAATAAATAGCAACGTTTTGTGCAAAACTGAAAATTTGTTAGTGACCAATCGCGTGGAAAGACGTTTCCAGGTGCATCTTGAGGTCCACGATGGTGGACGCAAATTAAAATGGCCGAAAATACAATTTATTTCTATCGGATGGTCTTCCTAGATGTTTTTCTATCATAACACACCTAAATGTAAGTAAATCCAATAAAATTTGTTTTCAGCATGTGGTAACCAATAGTTCAGTTCCGTCTGCCGAACTGATAGCACTTGTGCTGCGCCGTTCCGCAGTCCAAGGTCGTTCTAACCGCCGTCTACTGTTCGCGTGTCTTAACGCGTCTTTAGATACTTAAACTGTATTTTAACAGTGGTTTTTAATCATGTCGTCATCCTGCAGTTCTTGTAATCAAAAGTTAAGTGAGAGTGATAACACTGTGAGATGTAGTGGAAACTGTGACCGTATTTATCATTTAAACTGTGCAAAAAGTGATGTGGAAATAAAGAAAACGAGAACCGGTAAAGATGTTAAATGTAAGGAGTGTCAAGGTAATTCGTCCAATCAAAGCAGCGTCGGATCAACGCCTAGTACTGCTATCACGAAGGAGTTTTTGCTTCAAGTTGTAGACGGATTAAAGAAAGAGATTTTTGAAGAAATTAAACCTGTCAAGAAGGACGTGAATGAACTGGCATCGTCATCACAGCACGTGTCTGATCAACTAGATGACCTCAACGACCTCATGAACGATCTTAAAAGAGATTTTTCTGCTCTTAAACGTGAGAACGAGCAACTGAAAAATAAAAATGCAGCCCTTGAGGACACCGTAGGCCAACTACATGAACGGGTACGAGAACTCGAGCAGTACACCCGGAGGTGCAACGTGGAGATCAGCGGCATCCCGGTAACCCCGCAGGAGGACGCCGTCGCCATGGTGAAGGACGTGGGAGCGGCGCTCGGGGTCGCAGTGTCCGACAGCGAAATCGCCGCCGCCCATCGCATCCCATCATACAAGAAGGATCGAGTACCATCGTTGGTGGTACAGTTCACCGACCGAAGAATCCGGGATACGTGGATTAATAAGTTAAAGGGGTTGAGGGGTTCATTTACTGCAAATAAGGTAAACTTGATTGATTGATTTCTCATCTTTTGCTTCCAGTAAAGTTTATGTAAATGAGCATTTGTCTCCGGACAACAAACTCTTTCTTGCAAAACTAAAAAAAAGGTGCCAAGAAACTGGGTACAACTATGCCTGGTGTCGAGATGGCAAGTTTTTTGTAAGGAAATCGGATGGGGAAAAATGCCTAAAAATCAAGAGCATTATCGATATCAGTAAACTTAAGTAATCTGAGAAGGATGGTTTCACAGCTTAGTAATAAAATATTATTGGTTGCTTTCCTAGGGTGTATTATTATTTTTTGTAAGTCTTTGTTTTTTTTTCTCCTTTTTCACTCAGTTAGTATTAAGTGGGATTATTATGAACTCAGGTAATATTAATTCTGTACAATTTGATTGTTTGGAAAGCAGCTTCTTCAATCCCCAGAGCAATATTAAAGGTTTTAATTTAATTCATTGCAATATAAGAAGTGCAAGGAAGAACTTCAATAATTTTTTGTTAGAACTCTCTCAAATTCAAAATAAAATTCACTGCATAGCTTTCAGTGAAATATGGATAGATTCTTGTGAAGTAGGTTTGTACCAAATCGCTGGTTATAAAATGTTTTCGCAGTGTAATGACGACTACCGCGCAGGTGGTGTTATTTGTTACTTAGCAAATGACATAGATGCAAAAGAAATTAAAATTGATAAAATGGAAACTGCTGATACTCTCTTGTTAAACGTAAGGTTGAGCAACTGCAACAATTTTAAATTATGTGTTATTTATAGATTACATGCTTATTCTGAGGATGCTTTTCTTAATGAGTTTTCTAATTATGTCTTACATTTGAGTGTAATACAATTTTTGTCGGAGATGTCAATATAAACATTTTAGATTGTAAAACTAATACTCAAAACTATTTAAACTTAATGGCTAATAATGGTTTTTTATCAATTGTAAATGTTCCGACAAGAATAGAATCAAAAACATGCATTGGCCATTTGTTTATTAAGAATAAGAATATAAGTAGTTTTAAGTCAGCATTTTTTTATTGTAACTTGACTGATCATTGTTTATTAGGGCTTACTTTTGAAGACAATACTAAATTGCAAGCTAAAATTAAAGCTAATACTGTGGCACAGAAATGTGTTAATGATTTTGATAAAGTTTGTAGTAAATTACTAAACACAGATTGGAATGATTTGTTGTTAATAGATTATGTAAATAATTGTTACAATAAATTTAACGATGTTCTTTTGTCCATTGTAAATAATAGTACTTCAGTAAAAAATATTGATAAAAAAATGTATAAAGCAAAAATGGTTAGTCCTTGGATAAATGCTAGACTGTTGAGAAAACTAAATAAGAGGAAAAATCTGTACAAACAATGTAAAAAGAAACCTTATGACATTAAATTGAGATATTATTTTAGTAATTTTTGTAATAAGCTTAAAGATGAAATTGACATTGTTAAAAATAATTATTACGCCAACTTAATTAATTTGAACAAAAATGACACTGCTGAGCAATGGAAAATAATAAATTGTTTAACAGGGGGATCTACAATTAAAGCTATAGATAAGATCGAGTTGGAGGATGGTAGCGTTATCACTGATAGATTCGAGCATTGTTACCGATAAGATTAACCGATGTTTTGTCACCGTGCAAGATAACGGCGGCGCTCCGATCCTCGACCCTCCGGCGACGGCGCCGGTGGCGCCACCGTTACCGCAACGTCTTCATTCGTTTTTTATAGCATTAAATGTTTTACCTGTCCAACATTTATTCATTTTTAAAGTACTTAGGCTTTTTTACGAAAGGAGTGGTAATATCGGAACGGAGAATCTGTTTTACTCAATGAGAAGTGTAAATTCACGAAAATTTCGAACGCCAAAAGTTAATAAATCTCACTTCAGGAAGTCTTTTGTTTATTTAGGGCCTGCTTTTTTTAATAAACTCCCGATCAACATAAAAATGTGTAACACTACTAAACAGTTTTGTAGAGATCTTAGATTATGGTTGTTTGCAACTAGAGATGTTGGCTTTCTTGGTGAAATAATTATATAAGTTTATGTATACGTTTATATAAGTTTATTTCAAATGTCTAGAATGTATCCAATTATCTTTGTACAATAATAATTTTTTTAAATATATGTATCACTTTTTTATATAAATAACTGCAGGAGTGTCGGCATAAGTGTAAAAATGTGTGGAACTGAACTCATATTTTTAGAAGAATTTATTTTGTTTTTCCTGTGTTATGTATACATGGTCACGCATACTGGACATTGTGACCAGCTGTCCTAAGTTTAGATTTTGTTGGTAACTTTGTAATTCAGAAGAGGAATAAATCATTATTCATTATTCATTATTCATTATTCAATATTGGATGATTTTCAGCAGTCAAAAAAGCCATTGATTAACAAAATACAGGGGTTATCCACAAATTGAATAAGAAAAGTTTTGTTTTTCTAGCCAACTTTATATGAATCGCTAACTGCAGAAAGGCAACTAGTCCACTTTTCTAAATTTTACAGGAGACACAAAAAACCGTTTAGTACATAAATAACCTGTATTTATTGTTTCTAAATATTTTATTTTCATTATACCACATAAGCTTATAAACATTCTGAGTATAAAAGTCTTTAACCTCCCATCAGAAAAGGGTGGGGGGTTGTTTTTTTTACTTGGACATGTTCCCTTTTTGCAGTAAACAAAAATAATTTAATGTGTTTTTGGGAAAAAATAATTTCAAGTCGTTTTAAATAAAAATTATTTGTAATACAACATATTTAACTTAGTAAAGGTTACAAAACTGGAAAACATTACTAGACTTGAAAAAATAACATGTTTCACTCATCAAAGTTTTCATCATGATTGGCTCTGGTTATCAGCCATGAGGTGATTTGGCTCCAAAATACCATTTGTTTTTTAGCTGCTACGGTTTTTCCAACCTAGTTAATGTGTTCTTTCCCTGATGTTTTGGCTTTTTTAATTACATTTCTTCTGTAAAAGCCTGTATTGTGAACACCATTCCTTCTTTTTCCACCATTTTCCTCCTCATTAGAACTACTCATTTTGTAAAAATATTAAAAAGTCACTGTAAAACTTATCAAAAATGTCAGTTTAAAGACAGCTTGATGATTAATGGATCCGCTGCCAAGCAAAGTGCCAAACAAAACCACAAAGATAGAATAGTCCACAAACTACTTACCAGGGCCAACTCAGAAATTGTTTTTTTTTTTATGTAAACTGTGGTCATATGCTGGACGCATCGTTAACCACAAAAAGGACACTTGTCCGCATGACAGCAATAACATTCACAGCGCCTTCCATTTTCTGTATACTGCAGATAGGGAACTAGTCCAGGACATGTTCCCTATTCGCAGTAAACAGTATTTACCAACATGGACTAGTTCCCTATCTGCAGTACACAGAAATTTTAAGGCGCTGCCAAAGCCATTGTTTTCATGCGGACAAGTGTCATTTTTTTGGTAAACGATGCGTCCAGTGTATGACAACAGTTTTCATTAAAAAAACGAAATTTGCAAGAAGTTGGACTTGTTGCCTTTCTGCAGTTAGCGATTCATATATATAATAGAGGCCGTTAAAAATTGCTGTGGTGGCTGACAAGTTGGGTACCTTATCTGGTTTTTGCAGTGTAGGGCCCATAAGGGTGTATCTGATGGAAAAAGTGGGTTATTAAGTTATCTACATTTTTTGTATTTGAGGTTTTGCTAGCCTATATCTTTTACTGCTTTTGTACAAAATCTCTTTAAAGTTGGAATTTAGGTTTTGAATGTCGGATGTAACTCAAGTTGTTTAATCAATCCCAGAAGATAAAACCCCTACAACATATATATAAGATGATGCTCTATTTACTTGATTGAAAGCTCTTGACGTGAAAATTCCAGAAAAATTGACGATTGAATCCTCACACCTCCATAGGGTTACGCCCCACACAGCTTCAAAGTTAACATGTTATTCTTTACATCTTATTCCCATTCAGCCTAAAGGAAGGTATTACAGCCTTTACATTTTTGTTTTATTTTGAGGTATGTAAGGAGGTTTGAGGTATTAATCATGTATCTCTCATCCAGAGCTGACCACAAGTTGTAATTTCACACCATTGTAATTTAACACTATTTGTAATCTTGAGGGTTGTAAATAAAGATGATTCTGATTCTGATCTTACCTTGCGGACGACGCCAGCGATGCTCTGGGGACTGAAGGTCTCGTCGTCGATGCTGATGTCCACCTTGGGCTGGTCGTTGTCGCCAGGGCAGTTACTCTGGTCAACACGACTCAGGTCGTACGGGTCGATGCCGAATGCACTCAGCTTGCCCTTGATCTGCAACATTGGCACACTGCAGAGCACTCAAATCGATAATGGAGGGTTCCTAATTTTGTGAGAGAACCCCTTTGTTCAACTTAATTAACATTAGAAAGTCGGTTATCCACATTAATTAAGACCGGGGGTGATTCAGATGATGATTTCTTTTATATAATTAAACGTGGAAATTATTTACAATTAATGCCATTAAGGCTTTGCCAAAACCCCAGAGGGGTTTTTGTGTTGTTTGAGAGAAAGGGGATTGGTAATGGTGTTACTCAGAGCTTGTTGTATATAAAGAGGATGAAGCTGTGGGTGACTTTGCTATACTATCAAAACAAAAAGCAGTATACATTTCTTTATATTTGTAGACAATTGAGCTATGTTTAAAGTTTCATAGTGTATATAAAAAATAATGTAGATTGATTAGTCAGTCATGCAGGGGTTTTGATAGTTGAGGTTCGCATCATCAATTTCATACGTACTGTACTAAAAATTCATCCTAAAATTTGTTTTGCCAACATTATCAAAGAATAGTGTAACATTTATACGAGGGCTATTCAGGAAGTAAAGAACATTCCCGCCTTACGCCGCTAGGCGCGCGCGTATCGCCTATATTAGGATATGAGAGAACTCGGGGCCTCAGTGGCTATCCAGCCGTGACACTAGGAGTATCTTCGCATTGCTAGTTTCCTTTATTTTTAAATTTAAAATGGCCGCTCCGGTAAAAAATGCCGCCAGTTACGAAGTGCGATCGATAACACGGTTTTTGTTGGCAAAAAATTTAAAACCGATAGAGGTTTATCGATTTTTATTCTTTCAATTTCAACACAGCAAAGTCCATGAAACTTGAGGGAAAGATAACGAAAGCTCCGTTATAGAGGAGCAGCGGGTTTCACGGATCTTCTCGTCAACATTAGTGACCAGTTCGTCAGTCACAATGCTCGGTCGTCCACTCTACTGTTCATCAAGTACCGGTTCAGTCATTTGTAAACTGAATACACAACTTACGCACAAAACTTTCATTCAAGACATTGTTCCCATACACCTCGCACACTTTTCGATAAATCTTTATCGGTTTTAAGGTTTAAGCCAACAAAAACCGTGTTATCAATTGCACTTCGCAACTGGCGGCATTTTTTACGGGAGCGGCCATTTTGAATTTCAAAATAAAGAAAACTAGCAGCGCGACGATGCTCTTAGTGTCACGGCTGGATAGCCACTGAGGCCCCGAGTGCTATCATACCCTAATATAGGCGATACGTGCGTGCCTTGAGGGGTAAGACGGAAACATTCCTTACTTTCTGAATAGCCCTTGTAATTTGCCTATTTATTAAAATCGTGTATCTAAACTTTATATTTTAATAAAAAGAAATATTTATTGATACTTTTAAATTTGTATATTGATTGTCAGGAGATTAAAAAGAAAATACCAATTGATTTTGACCAAGAAAGTTTTGTTTGGCATGATGGTATTGTAAACTTGTTCCCTATTGAACCATACGTCATTAGGTCACATCAGCATTAAAATCAACAATTGAGTGTTTTGCATTTGTCTGTGTTCATGTCTTTCATGTTATTGTGTTTTCCGTTTATTATGTGTGTCCCATGTTTATTTATTTAATGAACTTTTTATACTTTTGACATTTTTCATATAAAGAGAATCATCACATCTCTGTTGTAAGCCCGGGCAATGATGACTCCATTAGAAAGTCAAAACAGTTACGGTCTAATCCTCACCCTTCCTAATATAATCCTCACCCTTCCTGGATACCAGGCAGATTGATACCTCAAGAAAGCAAGGGTGGCAATCTGTCGAGGTGACAACTACATAGGGAGTGATATTTCCGGGGTTGACTTCAACAGGGTGGGGATGTAACGCTAGGTGATAAAACACCAGGGTGGCGATCTGTCGAGGTTACAACAAGATAGCAACCCTTCGATCTAGGTACTTGCTGCCGCAATATTTGGATTCAAATTAATCAGGTACCGTATTTAAACCATTGATCATATGATTGACTCTTCAAATATTTTAAACAAGTTGTAATTCTCTTTTATGCCCAGTGCTACAAGAATTTCATAAAATATACAAGAGTTTAACTGTATATAAAATGAGGGGAGAAATGCATATTGGTATAATAGCATCTAGAAGCTCAAACAGATCTTTTTCATTTCCATAAAGCCTCTATTTAAAAAGCATGGAGTGCCTCATCTTTAAAAAAAAATTTCTACATGATTTCGATCAAAACTTTTAACATTTATACCTAGACAGAGTTGACCTTATTTATTCATTTTACTTTTCCTCATCCCTACTAAGAGTTATAAGGCTTATCCCTACTAAAGTCCATGCCATGTCTAGCCATTGATTTGTTGGTTATTTTGCCTTTAAGATTTCTTTAAATAAATTTATATAGGAATGAATAGCTCCATATTTTGCACTTAAATGGGACTCAGTACAGTTGAAACAAAAAACTGTTTGAGCCCGATGATACCAATATAAGTTGTTTCTTAATTCTGTTTATGGACAACTGGGAGGGGGGGGGGTGACGTACCTTGTCAAGAAACAGTTTGTCCAGAGTCTTCTTCCTGGAGAGGATGGTGGCGGACTGCCGATGTCCGAGGTTGAGAAGCTTTTGACAAGTGAAGACGGCTCCGTAAGTCGTGTAATCCGTGTAAAACACTGTGTACGAGGCACTGCCGGCCACACCTACACAATCAGTCTTGTATTAGACGTACGAAATAAAGAATAAAATATTGACACAATAAAATCTTCCAACTGATCAAAAAATTGTGTATTTATTCTTGTCAGAGAGAAAACTTTGTTTTAAGAAACCAAAAGTCACTTGGTTTGAGAAGGCCTTTGTCTGGGTATGAAATGTTTATTTACATACGTTGTAATACATATAAATAACAAAATTAACATTGATCTTGGTTGTCGTCATAGAAGATAATTTGTATGATAAGAGCCTTCTCCTCACATTAGAAATAATAAAACAGATTGCTTAATCTTTTGAGTTTGTGATTTTAGTCTACCCAATAAAAAAAAAAATTAATGAGAGTGAAAAGATTATTGTGAAATAAAACTTTTTAATGAGCGCAGCATATGTTTTTTTACAAATTACAAAATTAAGAATTTAAATATGCACTTAACACCTAGTTTTTTATTTTATTTATACTGTTAATTCTAACAGTACTGGACTTGTGTTTCTTCGCCCTGAAATACTAAACCTTTTTAGGATATTAGACTGGACTTCATTTATTCAAACTATTAAACCAGGTTAACACATGAAAAGGTGTTAAAATGTAAAAAATCCATAAAATAGAAATTTTTAATGCTATTTTTTTAAACTGGCTGAAAGATTTAAATTTATTCTAAAGCTGTTATTAAAAAAGTATTTAATAAGAATAAAAGTGTAAATAGATAAAAAGTAAAAAAAATTGAGAATTTTGAGAGCATCGCACCAGCTGTGGACTTGCGTTTAAATAGTATTGCTAAAATGCTAAAGCTTCAGAACCATAATTGGATTTATGCTTGCCTGGCTTACCAGTGAAGCAGGACTTGAACTCTTATAACTCTTATTAAATCACAAATAAAAAATTTTACATGACTTGGATGGTTGTGGCTCAATACAAATTGAAATTTCACACACAACAATGTAAAAATAGCTAAATTTTTTACTTACATTAGTCTGGTTTTGAGATACTTTTCAACAACCAGAGAGAGAGGATTAGCTTAGCAGCAATAGTCTAAAGTCTCTTTAATCGAACAAAACTCCTTGTCCACCAGACAAGGACCACTTTATTGCTTATAACCCACCAACCCCTGTGGGAGGCATTATGAAAGACGTCCCCCAGCCAAGAAGACCAGAGGCCCTCCCCCAGAGGCCTGGCCCCAGGCACAGCAAGGAAGATCTACTCTTTATCATGTAGATTCAGACAAGACTAGTTACTGTATCTACACTCAGCCAGAATTGAGGCCTGGAATGAAGGTTCAGGGAAGTACGAAGTTATACACTCGATAGTCAATCTGTACCAGTCATATACTGAGAAAAACCATAGACATATTACAAAACTTACTGAGCGGGAATTTGACCACCATCTTGGCAGGAGTGTCGGTAGAAGGTACAGTCAGGTGACCCGTGTAGTGGTACTTGTTGTCAACGCTTGCTAGTCCAAGGATCGGATGTTCTGACACTTGTTCAAGATCATACTCATTAGGCTCAGAGGAGGCAGTGAAGTTGTATGTTAAACATCGGCTGCTAGTACTGGTCTTCTGAATCACGTACCACTTCCCAAGGAACTGAAAATTTCATGATTTAGTATAGCCTATGTTGAATAATGAAAATCTGCAATTTAATACATTAAAAGAATCCCCACTGTTGAGTCTAGTTGAATGTAATGTCGAGGCATTCGTGGACCACTAGCGTATGTGTGCTTTTTCCATTCATATTACACTCTCCATGAAATACACTTCTCCAAAGGTTTTTTTGTCCTATAGATTTTTTATGGTAGATAAATCATGATTTTCAAGACAGCGACAGTTGAGTGTGGTTTGTGGTCGAGGCCAAACATTTCTTAGGGTACCAGTGAACACTCGTAAGTAATAGATTTTAATTTATATTTAAGGTTCATACTAGGCAACACTGTTTATAAAAATGAACAGAGAAATCTATATTTAGTACAAAATCATAGAACACCTCTTTAAAAGATTAACTAAACTGTACCATCAACAGGTGATCCATTTAACATACTGTAAACCCTCCCTTAAGCCAAAGAAACTACCTTAAAGGCCAATCATTCATTATCATAATTAAAAACTGTCAATTTGTTTACTATAATCTACAGTCGATTTACATTTTTATGTCAACAAGTTTGCTCATTCAAAGAGAAAAATCACGTCGTTCACTGATGAGTGCTTATTCGATGAGAGGAACAAAGATGAGTATTGATACCCGACCCCTGCCAATATGTTTTGTGAAGAAGATAAAATAAAAGGGCAATGCAAAGCAGAATATCTTTTAAACATACTCACTGATCAACCTTGTATTTCCATTGGTTAACACGTTCGCGGCGGCATGGGAGCGATCGCTCCCACGCGCAACCCTAATGCCATCCTGATGGGTGCGATAGCTCCCAAGCTGCACTGCTTTACAATATGATTCATTTTTAATCCAGGATCTGAGCTAGAAATCTGAACCTTTGCACAGCACTGCTCAATAGTACAATGTATTTTGGGACCACGTGGGTTTTTACTGGGCAGCGCTGCTGCTACGGTGGGTTTTACAATTTTTACATTCAGGATGGTGATGAGGTTCGAGCAAAAACCTCGCCGCCGCGAACGCGTTAATTTGGTAACATTATCAATTTCATAATTTGAATGCTAAAATAATGAGTCCATATAGAATTGTTGAGTATATCTTGATAAGATCTTACATTTAAAACTTATCCCATATCATAGATAAATGAAAATCAGTTTTTATGGGATATTTCTTCATTTGAATGTTGGTTAAGTAACTACTGATGATAACTCTCTATTTTCCTACTTGAATCTTCCTGACTTTTTAACCAGCTATTTACATTCTAGTTACTTGCATGTTATATGGTTCGCAATTGTATTATCATTTATAGGCCTACTTTTTAGGGTTGTATAAAAAACAAGGTTAAACACCAAGATTTATAGTTAGTGGAATAAACTCTCACCTTGGACATCTCAAATTCAGGGACGGGTTCAACAGAGGGGCACCCTCCGAGATGATAGCTGTGGCCATGAACCATAGCTGCCACCACGGACAACACCACCAAGTTGGTCAACATTCTGAAACAACAAACTCATCATTTGTTGTGCCTTTTGTCGGTTTCAAAGAAGTAGATTAAAGAAATACACTCTAAGACTGGGTAGTGATGTAAAGGGGCACATAGCTTCCTTGAACACCATGTCATTAGCCCACTACCTCATCTGGACTACCTGAAAAACAGTGTCTGTGTCAAACTAAGGAATAGTAGGTGTGTGTACGTCAAGACATTCCAGTCACGGTTTTCTCATCATCTCAAAAGACACACAGGGAGTAAGATGGCTTTTGAATGCAGAAGAATCATATTAGAAGTAGTAAGTGTATAAAATTAAAACCTTTACGTGAATGCATTGCCAAAACCCGTACCCTAAAAGGGCAGTTGATAGCAGGCCAGCTGTTAGTGTGTGACACACTATGGACCCAAGAGATATTTGCGCCCATTCCCTTTTGTTTTGTGTAATACACAAAAAATTACTTTCGCCCCCAACAAATATAAAACCTTTTGCGCCCCTGGGCCTGGACCCACAGAGGGCCAATTTACAAAATCGGCCCTGGGTGATAGGTAAAAAATGAAAGGCATTTAAATCTTCATCTCAAATGTCATATTGTATAAAAAATAAATGCTGTTGTTGCACCAAAGACCTATCATACCTTATAATTATTTAAAACTTAGATAAGCGACTTTAACAGAAATACTTTTTGGCAGTCGCATTAGTATACCTGTAACATTGTATTCATTCTTAAGTTGGAAACCAAATTTTCAAATTCTTAAAGAAATGAGAACAATAATTCATTTTGGCTTATATTTATAAGTTATATTTTCATTACCTAAACTAACAAAATTTTAGAATAAAAAATGACAATTTTTTGCTGGACAGACATATCTATTTTTGTTTAATATTTCTCTTGACATTTAATGTAAACAACAAATATGTGATGTGAAGAATTACGGCATTAAACATTTTCGTGATTCTTCTTGCATTTATGATAAACTGTCCTAATGATAAACATGTGTAGATATATTTAATTTATTTTGGGTGGTGGATGGATTTCCTACATTAGCATTCTAAGCATAAACAAATAAAACATATTCAACAAGAGTTGTTTATTATACTTGCAGCCCTAATTGAATATTTTATTGTTACAGATAATTAGGCCTTCTTGAGTCTATTAATTAATTAACTAGCAATAACCATAAAAGCGTCCATAATCAAGGTTTATATGTGACTTAAACACAGTAGATCGATTAAATGAATCAACAATGAATTGACGTTGTAAAACCACTATCAATAATGACCAAAGCAATTAATTACTCATGGACTTTAGAAGGCGATTTGAAGGTCAGAGAAGATAACTTACAGATTATTTTTACATAAGAGGAAAATAGCATAAAAATCTGATTTAATTTAACACGTGGTTTTAAATTGTGTTATGTTTTTGATTCTTGAGGAAGTTTTTTTTTACAAACAGATCTTTAAGAGATCAAAGCAATCTTTCTTTATCAAGGATAAATGAACAACTCGTCATGTTATAGTTGTTGTTGTTGTCATATTTGGTATTTGTGAAAATGTTATATTTTCAAGAATCAATTGTATGTTTTATTAAGTTTAACTTTTCATTCTAGTCTACACAGCCCTTATAGTTTCAAGTAATTGCGTACAAATAATTTTAGTTATCACTTCCTACCGTCAACACGGCTTCTACACTTTTCTTATCGTTTATGTCAAAACTGCTTTATTATATTTAAGCTGAATTCCGGGAGGCGAGGAAAAGCGAGTTATCAACTAAGATAAAAATATCTTATCTTTTACGTAGTGGGCGGGTTCCAATGCAGGATCAGACATATGATAACAGAATTTCCTTTTGTCCCTAATCTTGGGTGTTTTAACGAAGTGATAAGTAGAGTCAGATAATTTAAATAACAATAGGCGATACCTACTTTCTTGATTCAAATATGACTGAAAATAGTTCAACGCTGTACGTTACCTGCCTGCCAGCTGTCCTCGTTTCTCGTTGTCTCTGACCCTGTTTTGTCTGTGTCTCTGTCGTCTGCGGTCTGTCTCTGTCTTCGCTGGCCACTGTCGACGCTCTGCCCTCCCCGCTCACTAATCCTCTGCTCTAATCTCCCGTCTCTTCCACCGCGTGACGTCATTGCTGACTCACAGACCGGTTTCTGGCCCTGATTGGGCATTTCCTGTAATTCTACTATAATCACTTCCAAGTAGTGTAATGCGTACTCCAGTGTATCTCTGTCGAACGGCTTTGCCGAGCACCTGATTTATTTCTAGAAAACAATTTTACTTTAGAGTAGAGACAAGGAAGAGAAACCCGTGCGAAGAGATAACCTTGAGCAAAAGGCCATGAATTTTTTTCATTTTTATGTCTCCAGATGAGAAAAAGCCGTCCCTTCAAATTCTTTGATCAATTAGAATTAGGTTGATATCTCAGGAAAGAAACTTTCTATTTTAATAGGTGTTATTTTGAAGATGTACTATCAAAATCTTATCTTTACTATCAAAATATTTTAACGAATCAGAGGGCCACTGGATCGGGATTTTATAGGTTTCAAAAGTTTTTTTTACAATTTTTCTGGGTATTTAGACTATACTACATTGAAATGAAAAGAACTCTCTAAGAACAAAGAATTTTCTACCGGTATTTTAAAAGTTAATTTGTAGAGAAAATAAAATAGGCCTAAACGTGTCTGAGTCTCGTAAAGAAGGCCACAAGTTTAATGTTCGCATAATATATTGTATAAAACCTTTGGTGTTTACGTGAAAGATCAATACAATTTTATGCTACACTTCTTTGTTTAGGTATCGCGATCTTGATAAAAATACAAATAAATTTTGGAAGACTTACAACATGACAAACTATTGTTTCAGAACACCCCGCCCTCTCCCGGTTCTAACAACAAACCTATACAATACATCACACCCAGTAACTTTCTAAAATCAGCAAAGTAGTCAGGTATAGGCCACGCAGTAAGAGGAATTTGCTTATAGGCTACTGGCTGTTCCTGTAATTCACACTGCAAATAAGTTTCATAAGTATCGTTATATAGCGTAGTTAAATAAAACGACTAATTGCTTAAAAACTTGAAGTTAAACGTGTTAACTGTTCCGTTACATTTTTCAAGTAGGTAAAAGAAATGTTTCAATGTTTTGATGTGTAGTCCTAAACTAAACGAGTTAATTTATCACTGTACAGTTTTATTTATAGGCCTACATGGAGTGCATGTACACAATGTCACATACATTTCATCATTCAGCCAATTCTCAAGACGAATTAATCGTAGATCAGTTAAGGCCCGCCCACACCGGAGCGGGACAGTTGCGGGAACGGGACGGTAGCGGGAACTGTGTCAATGACCTGCGGGAACCAGCGGCAGCGGGACGTTGTGGGAAAGAGGGGGCCCACACCGAAGCGGGACATCTGCGGGACGCGAAACGACTCATCAGTTCATTTTCAGCAGTGCTACAGCGTGGATATGACAAATTGTATGTGTTTATGTGCTGAATGTGTCGTTTTGTGGGCGGTGCTTTGCTATGAGCCTAACGCCACAAGAGAAAGAAGCTCTCCTATTGCTAGCAATATATAGCTGAGGATGAAGATAATGCTGGGAGAGTGAAGTCCACGTGGGTTCACGATATTAATCTATCAAGAAACTCACTTGGAGAATACCACATTCTGATGCCAGAACTAAGAAAAGATGAGAGGCGTTTTTATATATACTTTAGGATGACGATATCGTATTTTCATGAACTCCTGAATTTAATAGCCGAGGACATCGAAAAAGAACGCACTCATTACCGAGAACCAATCAGTCCTGAAGAACGCTTGGTTAACTGAAAACTCATTTAATCTCTTATTTTTGATAATTTGCCTATTTTTCGTCAATAATTCAACATTCATCACATTATAAAATGCAAAGCAATTTAGTAAAAAAGTGTTACATAGCGTACTTATACAACAAATAATTGTAAATAAAAATTAATTGTTGGAAAAATTATAATGTAGCTTAACTACTGTGTATAAATAAACGTACTCCACCAACTGCTCAGTGAACAACTCACTACACTCATCTTCAGCCATCTTCGACGATGTCTGGAGACCGAATGAGCCCAGCGTCCCGCGCGGTACCAGCGGGAATATCCAACATGTTCCAAACTTGCGGGACGCTTGCGGGACGATCGGGTACCGCAGCGGGACGGCGGCAGCGGTACCGCTCTGATGTGGGCGCTCACATTTAATAACATGTGTTTGAAAATCCCGTGCGTGACATCGTCCCGCAAGCGTCCCGCTACCGCAGGTGTCCCGCTCCGGTGTGGGCAGGCCTTTAAGGTAATTTTAGACCAGAGTCCAGGGTACATTGTGCACGAGCTTTAAAATTTTGAGAGAACCTCGTACGGACTTGAAACTGATCCATAGAGGAAGAAGAAACAACATGAGCAAGCAAGTTAGGCATAACCTTAACTAACAAAATATCCATGTATTGGGACCTATAATAATAGGAAGCAACTGATAGGGGCCTACACAATTACCCTGACTGGTCCAAAGTTATCCCAACTGACACCTACTTTTGAAAACGTTTGGATGTTTTCAATTTTTCTCTAGCATTGCCATAATTAGGTGGAGGGGACCATGATGTTAATTTCTGGGGTTTCAGAAGAAACCTTTAGGGTTTCTCATTATATACACGAAATCCAAAAAATCATATACAATTCTTCAAAACTTCTTTTGTTTTTTATGAAAAGCAATTCCTTTTGCTTTCAAAAGGGATTATGCGGCAGGGACCCAATTGAACTCTAAGATCACAAAACATTGTTTAGCTGGAAAAATATAATCATTGAATGAATCGAGATCTAGTGTTCCGTAAAACTCAGGGTTCCTGCCTCTAAAAAACTTTGGACAGAAAAGATCGAGAAAAATGTAAGATAAGGCCTTTATGATAGGGCCATGCAACGGCTGTATAGTTTAAGGGTAGACTAAAGGTAGTCTTAAGGGTAGACCAATCGACCTTACCATATATACAACTAGAGAAATGGGTCAATATTGAAAAATATAGACTATTATAAATTTAGATTAAGATACAGGCTTTCATTATCAATACATTTTGCCACGATGCTTTTACTCGTTTGGTTTAGGTTCACATATCAACCGATTAAAAGTATACAGTGCTAGTTAAAAAAGTAAATGGAATTTTTTGCCCCACTTCATGCACAACAATCTAGTAGACCTACGTCTTTCCCGAAACTGTATCTTTCCCCTTAACAAAACCATTAAGGAGGTTAAGCATTGAAATCAATTTTTGCTGTCCAGCTATCAGCAGAAGTGTGAACATTTTAACGTTACATTTCATAAGTGTTAAAATTGGTTTCAAAGAACAACCGCTTCTCCATAAAAGGTATCGTCACTTTACAACGGACTCGGTCACTATAGCTTTATCGGGCAGTAAAATAAAAAAATATTAAACTTAATCCAGCCTTCCTTGCGATGGAAATTGAAGTCAATCATGACACAATCGTGGATACAAATGAGGCTAGAAGACAGTCAGGCGACAATTGGAGGCCTGTATCCTGTACGTGAATCATTCAAGCTTATAGTTTACGAAATTCTGTGTGTGTTGCGTCAGCAAAACACTATGACCCAAACCTTTCAACACACGACTGTTGATAAGATAAACATAAACATAAACATAGCAACGACAGCATTGTCGCCTGTTGATGGAGGCTTATCGTTGTTCTGACTACGCAGATCAAAAGGAATGTCACTATCAAACATTTGATTACCCCCAAACAAACCTTTTTGCACACTGGAATGCAAAATAGTGAAACTTTAAAATGTATTTTGTAAAATTCAAATCAGCTTTAGTTCCATAAAATTCAGTTGAACAAAAAATGCATTTGGTTTAAAGTAATTTTAAGGTGGGTCAGTAATATATGGTAATACACTTCATTTATAAATGTAAATATCGTAATTCATGAATGGTGGTTACAAAAATAGTGTTTTACGAACTGCAACTTGAATTCCGGTATTTAGAAAACTAAAGTTAGACCTACTGCAGTATTAAATTTCTCCATCTTTTCCTAAAGTCTGTTGCACTGATAGCACTGGATTTAAAATAAAAGTCCTCAAGGATATTTTAAAGCAATTACCAATAAATTGTCTTAGTGTAGACTAGAATAGATTAACATAGATTACATAGTGTTTCCATATTATACAGGGTGACCAGCTTCAACCTTTACAAGATTTTTCAGGTTATTCAGCAAGCCAAAATAAACAAAAAAGTTCATATAAACATAGTCCTGAAATGCTTCGTCAAGCCGCTAGAAGCATTTTTTTACACTCAAAATAATTATTTGGTTTCTTTAACACACCAATGCTCATTAAAAAAAAATATTCCCGATGTGTAATAAGAGTTAAATTATTTGCTTGTAATAATTTTCCAAATTTAGTATATTTAGCTTCGAATGCAAAATAGCCACCATTTTGAGATTATAAAAACGCCAAAACTCATTTGCATTTGTGTCTTAATACAAATTTTGTGCCAAGTTTGAATTTCTCAACTCAAACAACTTCAAAGATACCATAGATTAATTAAAAATTACATACAGACAAGAACAGACAGAAGGAAACGGATGGATATATGACATAAGTTACATTGTATTTTTTTTTCACTCTTGAAAAAAGGTGAAGATATTAAAGGTTGAATAAAGCTGGATACCCTTAAAGTATTTTAAGTAAGCCCCTACCGCATTGGTGGGTACTTCTTAAATAATAAAGAACGGACTCTATCTAACGGCCCTAGGGTGAAGGCCCGTCATATCTGTACCACATTCGACCTTAAAGGGTCAAGGGCAGGGGACGAGAGGCAAAAACAAAACGCGTATATTGAACAAAACTGATGATATTCCCGGGGGGACTTCCGGGGTAAATGACCTCTGGCCGGCGAAAATTCCCAATCAGTAAATACTACATTCGAATCTACGCAAGGGAAACTCTGTTTTGTAAAAGGTTTTGTAAAGTGTTTTGTAAATGGTTTTCCTACATCTAATGACCCTTGATGCTGAATAACGAAAACTTTTTCAAATGATATGCAGAATAAGCTATTGATGATGACGTTTCACTCAATTTTGTATCGTTTTGTGAAACATTCGTTCACCACCTAGGTAAATGATGCCGTAAATAGCCTAGATTGGTCAATTTTTATTTGGACAAATGAAGTTCACAAATTACTGATTATAAACGCATCCGACCGCCTTCCGAACTTCTTCCGTACTTTCCGCGTTTCTTAATTAAGACATGCGTCGTGCGTTTTATCAGTTCGAGATTACGTACAAACGGAGTGAAAACGTTAGGTTTAGTCCCCACCATGATCACGTCACGGGTAAAATTTGATAAAGCCTTTGACCATCCAACACCTCTGCAGCGACAGCGCGAGCGGGCGGCGCATGTGTGATTTTAAAGTAAGGTACAGTAGTGTGTTTGCACATAAAAGGTGAAATACCTGATATCTGGCAGGGTGATCCCCAATGGCCTATATGGTCTATGGACTATGCATTTCGACGCACCATTATCAGGTTTGCACATTTTTTGCAAAACTTTTAAAGAATATATGACAACTTTATTATTTTTTTTTTATTAACAAAGGTGATTTTATGAACTACAAAACCAAAAGGGAAAAGTAACTTAAATTAATAAAAATGCCTCACATAATCATAGGAACATTGCCTTCCATGATCAAAATGCTATTTCAGCCACATATTTGTATGGGGTTGTGCATAAGTTTTTGTTGAAGGGGCAAATGAGAGGCTTATTATCAAAATTGATCCAAAAACTATCATGGTGCCCTTAACTCTCCGGACAATGATATATGGTGTTACTGCGTAGGTCAAGACAAACACATTTCACCATAGGAACATGGTTCCTGGTGCCTAGTTTCCTGTCTATGTATGTATGTGTTTTTTACAAACATATTTGTAAATCCTAAGTGGTTTTAGGTTCAGCATTTACATTTTGCACAAATGTCTGTGCTACATTATTGAGATCTGTGTTTCTGCACAAAATTGTATCTAAATACCATTTAACGTTTCAAAATAGTGGCAATTACAAATATTTGATGCAAAATTCCATGAAAATCGGTATTTTTACAAGAATCGCATGACACAAAAAGTTATAACCTTTTTATGTAGATATCAATGGTGCTGTACCTTATTTGTTATCATTGTATAAAGAATAACAGACCAATTAATAATTTTCGTAATGCATGACCACTTTTACCGCATTTAAACAATGTATAAAGAGTAAAAACATATTTTTTAAATTAGGAAATGAGATAGTATTTAATACTAACAAATATTGTATAATTGCATTCTAAATAAAATAGGCTAGATTTTATGTCTCTTTCAATATTTCTGTAAAGTTAAAAATTTTCATGGAATTTTGCACTTTTTACCATTCAAACAATGCTATTACTCTTTTTCATGGTTTAAATGAAAAACAAATAGGTAATGCATTACGGAAATAATTTATTTCTTTGTTATTATTTATTTAAGAAACAAAACAGGATAAAGAAAAATTTTATTCTTTGAAAAATGACAGAGAATAAAGAATAAAAGAATAACAAAAAAAACTATTAATTAGAAGAAATGCAGTTTTTTTCATAATGCATGGCCATTTTTTCCCATTTAATCAATGCAAAAAGAGTAATAGTATTCATTTTACAAAGCTCTTCTTATTGGAATTCCGTATCACTAATTTGAAATTAATAACTTCAAATCATCCAATAAAATTTCCAATAATAAAAAAAAAAATTATTGGATGATTTGAAGTTATTAATTTCAAATTAGTGATAGTAATAGTATTGTTTAATTATGATTGTAATTTCATTCACACTAAATACAAAATTAAAACTGTTTGTTATTTGCCACAACAAAACAATAAAAAATTAAAAAATAATAGAAAACTGTTAAAAAAAAACGCCTGGAATTATGGTGGGTTTGGACCTACGTACCAAATTTTACCAAAATCGGACCATTGGGGCATTCTCTAGCTCTGTATACATCCTCACACACACACACACACACGCACACCCACACACACACACACACACACACACACACACACACACACACACACAGAAATCACTCCGAAAACCACTTTTTTGGACTCAGGGTGAACCAAAATGGATAAATCCACCAACAACTCAAATTCGAAAATTTTGACGAAAACAATACTTTCTCCATATACTATGGTATAGGGGAAGAAAGTAAAAGGAGGCCATGACTGCTCTCAACAATCACGATCAGCTGATGATCTTCACAATGCTCAATAATACAGTACTGTCTGTCTTGTCGCATTGTCGTCTGCAGCGCACAGTGCAAAAAAAGACCCTCACAGACAAAAACTCCAACAAAACGTAACACAAGGTTTTTTTAAATTTCACTTAATGTAAATGTAAGCTAAATATACTTAAACAATGACGAAACTTTCATAAAAATATATAATTTTGTAACTACATATAACGTTTTAATTTATAAACTGGCAAAAACCTTTACTAGCAAAAACTTCTCAGCAAAAACCTCCATGCCCCCCTGAAGCCACCACTGATATTGATAAACAATTCCAACCCTTGCCTGGTAGTCAGACAACACATAGTAACCCGAAAACACCCTCTCTTGCAGTCGAGGCAACGGATAAACAACTCCAACACAAGTTTCATACCCAGGCAATGGATAAACAATTCCATTTCTAGTGTGGTAGTCAGGCAACGGATAAACAACCATAACACCATCTCTGTAGTCGAGGCAGCGGATAAACAACTCCAACACCAGTCCTATAACCTGCAACAGAAATACAACCATTGACACATGTCCTTTACTGAGGCATGTCCTCCCGTCTGGGCTCTATCAAGCCTGAAGAGGATGTCCCGTCCGAAGGCCTCGGCGTCAGAGTAGGTGTTGAATCCGTTGTTTTATTGTCTAACCCACCACAGATCAAAATGTATTGAATTAGCTACCGATTTATCAACATAATTTTAACATAACCTTGAAAATATCAATGTATTCCATCTAAGCGATTATAAGAAGCCGTATTCTTTATTTTTTGAGATTGTCCAAATTTGCTGATAACTGGATTGAAAATAGGTTTAGGGATCGTGTAACATTTTGGTGGATTAATTTTTGTAAACTACTTATAGCACAGTACTTTTTCAAGCAGAATAAGTTAGCCCAGGGTTCTTTGCCATAACGGTAAAAATAAAATATAATTTTCTTCTCCATTGTCCTTTAATGAGGATAATAAACATGTGGTTGTCTCATGTCATGTTCCAGATCTACGATGACAACGGTTTTGACGTCACTCCCCGACCCCTCGTGCTCGCCCCGCAAAGGCCATCCAGGAAGGCTTCAGTCAAGGTGAGTAATTTCTGGATGGTAGGTTTTTATGACAGAGATAGAAGGAATTTAAGGAGTTTTTATGCATATTTGTCAACAGACTTGGTGTACAGGGCTAATCCTAATCCAAATCATTTTGTCAACATGCTTAGACTACCTATTAGAGACTCTGCATGACATTATTTTAACTAGATTTGAAACATTTTGAAGAGCTAGCCATAATAAAGCAGTTTTAGTTAATGATAAATTCCACTTTTGGTTTTTACATTTTGGTTGATTTTGCAGTAATTTCTGTCCCTTATTAGTTGCACCCAGTTAACCCTTTAGCCCTAACGTAGCGATTTTACAACAAAAGTTTCTGGCCTTATCTCTCTATGAAAAGCACATTAATACTACACCACTAAAGCCCAACGTTGTATTAATGCAACACTATCTTAATTCGAAATTTAACCACAAGATTGGAGTTTAGTCCACCGTTTTATCAGGGAATGATTTTTTTGTTAGTCAGTACACAGGTTTGTGGTCACCGAATGTGAGTTTTCAATTGTAGTGTTTAACCATTTTGTGTTATTTTGGAAAGTGGGAAAATGGTATTTACTTCTTAAATCACTTGAGTACTCAAATAAGTGTCAATGGATGAAGCAATGAAAAACCAAATTTTGTAAGCAGCTCAGAACACTGCCTTTGTTATAATTATATTATATTTGGTTACATTCATTCTAAAATTTAAAAATACAGACTCAGTATGACTCACTTCAATAGTTTGTCAATCGGGGTAATATGACTCATTTCAAAAGTTACACATGATCTATTGCATGAAATCATTAGGGTCCTAAGTTTTTGATTGGAAAATGGAACACAGACTTTTAACTGCAGCCTATTTCAGACCAGCCAGACTCATAAAACACCAGATAACAAACTCCCATTCATTCTGACAGAGGTTTCACTTTAATGTGTTGGGTCACAGACCTACCTTACTGCCTCCTAAACATTTCAGGTTTAAAACATTATCAACTATAAAATAACCTAGCCCATACCACCCCTACAGCTCTTCCTTAGCTTGTATTTGCTGGTAGCTAAAAACAAACAACTAACTGTACCATAGCTGCCTACCACTTTCGTGACCATGTCCTGCAATCAGATTCTATGAATAAAGTGGACCATATAGTGTAATTGTAATCATAAAGAAAAAATATACTTACAGGTTTGTGTTGATTAACAACATAGATTAAACACTAAACACTCAATTATAAATTCAGTCTGTATATTTAAAGAAATGACTATTAAAATATTTGTTTAAAAAATAGTATATGGCATTCATTTGAATGTGTTTTATTAAATCAAACAAATTAAGCCGTTGGAATAATTTAGATAATTAAATTACTAAATATGTTTTTACATCTTAAGGTCTTTAAGGTACACAGAATAGGTACGCAAAGTTTCTAATAACATAACATAAAGACGTAGCTGATTTTTAAATTAAATATTTTAGCTAACCCTCTTCAAAACTATCAGTGAGGTTACTGGTAACTGCCTCTAACCATGCTCCCAGTTATGCCTTTCCTTCAAGAAATACATCGCCTGGTAATTAGTGCAATTTTCTTGTTAGCTAACTGTTAATTTTGGAACATAATACGGTACATTAGATGTCAATGTTGATTTGACTTTACACAGAGCAAGTACGATGAAAGTGAGATGGAGACAGGCAGCAGACAAGGCCTGGGAAAGAAACCAAGCAAAGACGGGCCCGCGGCCCTCAAGAAAGCCAACACCATTACTGAAGTTGTTGAGAAAGACTACTTGAAAGAACTTGAAATAGGTAGGGGTGCAAATTATCTGTTTAATTTACTTTTTTAATAGCTGAAGCAAGACATGGTGTATTTTATGTTACCAAAATTTGTACTCCGATTAATTATTGTCCAAATTATTGGTAAGATGCCCATGTATTGAAGCGATGTATGTAAATTCTGGGGGGCTTTAGTTCTAAAAAATTAGAAATTAGTTGTTGTATTTTCTCAAACCTTTTCCTATCATGTCTGATGCTAAGTGACTTATTGATATGTTAAATAATGTTTTTGGGATATGTTAACACACTTACCTTGAAAAAAGAGGTCCACTTTGCTCTTTGTGATTGACCAAGTGAGTACAAAATATTTATTTTTCTAAACAATATTTACAGTGAATACTTTAAACCAAGGGCCCAACCCTATGACAGAGCCAATTTATTTCCTTGCACATGTGAAAACTCATTCACTCAGAATTTTTTTTATATTGTTAGTGGTCACAGTGAATAAAAACTGTTGGTAATTTTTGCAGCAATCTCTTGTGTTACACCCAATATACCAGACATCCTTTCTACGGGCGTGTGAGCCACATTCGGCCCTTAGAGTAATTTTTAGCGGCCCTCGGATTGTTATGAAAATACGTACAAGAATTATGAAAAATTGTAAAAAAATTACACAATACTTTATACATATATATTTTATTTTCTAATTAAGTGTAATGAAAGTCCATCGATGTTTCTCTAAACTTTAAACTTATACTTATCTACTCAGAATATAGCAGTGTAGTTGGAGAACGTTGAAAACATTTTGAGAGTTTCAGTTTCTTCTTAACCTGGTAATTAATATATAGATGCCATATTAGCTGTGAAAGATTATGCCCATGGACTCAAAGAATTAACAAAATCAAGGTTCCTGGAATCAAGTAAAAGACATTTTCAACTTATTATATGCAGTTTATTTTACTGATATAATAAACTTATGTTATAATCATATTTTTTGTAAGTTATTTAACGCCACTTGTCTTCAACATTAGAGCTTTTTAACGATGGAAAATACCTGTTGGACTGAGTACACAGTTATAGTCTAATTGTATATTATTTATAATGTTTTTACAATGCATGAACAGAGTAGAGTATTTTTCAAAAGTGTTGTTATTGCTTGAAGAAAAATGTGCTACAGTTAGCTTAAAACACATTTTTTAGGTTTTTATTCTTCAAAAATTTTTGGGGGAGGGCCTCCGGGCCTCCATTTTCTCTGGGGGGTATTCCAAACCCCTCCGATGTGAACCCCCACCAGTTACAATCACGAGTCCACTGCTTGTGGGCCATGAAGAAAATTTGATGCAAACCAATTGACTCTCAATGAAATCCTAGTGAGGATCCCTGCAATATACAGTACCTCCACTATACTAGGAAGAACTTAACTATCACTAGCAATGAACAGAGTAACGAATGGGGGTTGTATTGAACTCTGCTAAATGTACAAAAATTTTAAAGCTATTTTTCTTGAATGAGTTATCACATAAGTATTTATTTAATTCAATGTGGCTTAAATGACTCTTAAAATAAGTAAACTTAGTTATTTTATAAATACTCTGTCTACAAAGCTTTGAGGTATATTTTTACCAACAAAAACATTTGAAATTGACCTATATTTCTGAAATTTTAAGTAAAATACTTAAGTTGATATTGATGCAATCTGTATTTACAGTGAAAGAAAATTTGAAGACATGCAAGCTGCAAACAGAAGAGGCAGTGGCAAAGCCTGCAGCAGTGACCCTGTACTTGGCGGAGTCTGGCCACCACTGGCACCTGCACATGCCAAGCACCAACACCATCAAGACTGAAGAGACTGAGGTGAGTGAAGGATATAAGTACAGGTGATATTCACGTGGGAAGGATAGGAAGGTTGAGAGGATGGGTACCAAGCATGTGACAGTGACCTTGTACTTGACGGAGTCTGGCCACCACTGGCACCTGCACATGCCAAGCACCAACACTGTGAAGACTGAAGAGACTGAGGTGAGTGAAGGATATAAGTACAGGTGATATTCACATGGGAAGGATAGGAAGGTTGAGAGGATGGGTACCAAGCATGTGACATTGACCTTGTACTTGACGGAGTCTGGCCACCACTGGCACCTGCACATGCCAAGCACCAACACCGTCAAGACTGAAGAGACTGAGGTAAGTGAATTATATAAGTACAGGTGATATTCACGTGGGAAGGATAGGAAGGTTGAAAGGATAGGTACCAAGCTTGTGACAGTGACTGTGTGCTTGGTGGAGTCTGCACCACTAACACCTGAACATGCCAAGCACCAACACTGTCAAGACTGAAGAGACTGAGGTGAGTGTTCCCAGGACATCTTTAAAACTGGTTTATACAAGTTGCGAAGTTGACATTGGGTACAGCCATCAAAGATTTCATAACATGTGGTAAGTCTTATGGCTGTCTACTATGACAGTTTCCCTTCCTTCATGACCCATTCATGTTCTAGACAGCGGGGTGGAGGGGGGGGGGGGTTAATGCTGTGGCCATGGAAACCCCTAGCTGAGGAACATAAGTGAATAGTTGGTTGGTTGGCCATTTAAAAGACAGAGCGGATTGACTGTTTGAGCCTGACAATTATTTGTCACAGGAACACGGAAGGTGGCCCTCTGAATGGTTAAATGGCCATCTGCTGACCCACTTCTTACCCTTTCCAATATCCCGTCTTTCCGGGGGCTTGTGCAAAACGCCTGTTAGAGGCAGACGTGCTTAACGGTTCCGCTGGAGTCCTCTTATCCGCCAATAACAACAACGAAGGTGAGTGTAAATCATGACTGGTATTTACTAGTACAGAGGTCGACATTGGGAACCTCAAAATGAAGATGTCACAGTATGGCAAGTCTTTTGGCTACCCAATGTGACTAACTTCCCCAAACCTTGGTTCTTCCTTCTCTCTCTGAGATCTTCAGTCACGGTTGAGTATGGAAACACAGTTTCATCCAAGTTCCAAGTTCCAAGATCCAAGTAGGGAGAAGTGACTTGCTGTGCCTGGGACACACAAAACTGGCACCAACTGATGCTGTCAAGACTGAGGTGGGTGAAGGGAATAAGTAAGCGATAGGCCCGTGGGAAGGATAGGAAGGTTGAAATAATAGGTACCAAGCCTGCAACAGTGACAGTGTGCTTGGCGGAGTCTGGCCACCACTGAAACCTGTACAAGCGGAGCACCAACACTGTCAAGACTGAGTACATTATCAAATGTACTTATATTAGGGCTTAAAATACCGGGTGTCCACAAATTCTTGCCCTGATTTCATATCTTTGCTGTATGGACACCATTATAGCCAAATGCATCATAAATATCTTGTTTTCAAGGGAATTTGATCTAGTTTGTGCCCCATTAATTTATCAATTCCTAAGCTTAGCTGATTAACCACAATGCAGTTTAGTTATAATACACTACAAAACCAAATCGTGATGGCCTGACTAAATTGCCACCTCGTTCATGACACTTGACCTCACTGGATTTCTTTATGTGGTGGTTTGTCAAACATTTTCTTTTATTCTTGTCCAGTTCTGAGTTTAGAAACTCTAAAAGAGAGAATAATAAGTAGAATGACATTCATTACTCACGAAATATTAACTAAAATAAAAATACTGTTGTTAGTAAAAAAAAAAACTTAATAAAAAGTCGCCTAGAATATTTACAAGAAATCCAAGGCGCACATATTGAAATGTATTGAGTTTGTCCATAGCTACACAAAACACAAAACTTAAGAAGTTACTTGTTAAAACTTGATATAAAACGTCTTCTTACCACTAATAGTTTTCATACTATTTGGTTTCTTTATCAGGGCAAGACTTTATGGACACCCGGTTTAAGGTAACACTAGTAAATAAGTGTACCTTTCCCTTTCCTCATATCTCAAACATTAAGCTAGTAATGCATATTAATTTTTTAATTATAATATTAGAGTTTTCACTTTAAAGCCACGTTTGTTATATGATTGTTAATAAAATTTTATAATTAATTATAATGACAGTAATTAATAACATTGTTCCGGGGTCCAGACGCAGACGGAGGTTGTAGCCTCACGCAGATACAGAATCGACTCAGCTGTGCAGACCTACAACCCTGTCAGCAAGAAGAAGGTGTCCCAGACAGCCCCCATAGAGATGTCCGTAAGTGATCTGCAATATTTTTAGTTTGGATTTGATGAAATACCAAGAAATTTGAATGAGTGAAGGTTGTTAACACTTTGGGTGCGGCTCGGTCACCGGTGACCGGTAGCGAAACGCGCGCGCCAGCCTGCCTGGTCACGTGTCGCCGGCCGAGACTCGGCGAAATGAATCAGTCAGTGTGGCCCTGGGTTGCGGAATAGTTCGGAGTTGTTTATACGTGCGTTACCAGGGCAACGTGCCTTCTTTCGGTTGTGCGTCGCACGCCGTTCCCGTGGGCCGGCTCCGGTCCATTGTGACCTGAACTTTTTTAATTACTTTTTAATTCTTTATGAAGTGTTTCTTCCATGTTTTGATGTGTTTTGTGTCACAATATTATGTTTAATATTTTTTTATTCTAGTTTTATCGTCTTTTATTTAAAATGGACCCACAATAATAGAAATGCTTCGACCAGTACCTTGACGAAGTTTGAGTAAAAAAAACAATGGTTGGGAGGGTGGAAGGGGCTGTAAATAGTTGGAAATATTAGTTATAATTCTATTGAACATTATTATAATTATATTAAACATTTTTAATGTAAGAATTTGATATTGTGTTACAAAAAACTGTGTATTGTCGTTGCGCGGGCTGGCTCGGTCACAGGAGACCTGCACTTTTGGACGCCATTTTTTTGGTGAAATAATGCAAGTACGCCAGTTTGCCGCCTCGATCTGGACTTCTGGAGACAAAAAGTAAGATTTTATGAAAAAACAATTTTCAGGCCCGGGGGAAAGATTTCCGATATTCTTTGCCGCAGTCAACGTGTTAAAGAAACTACTGGTTACCTTTGAAGTGGGGGGGGGGGGGGCTTAAGTTTGAACCTGGTAAAATATTCAGAGAGAGGTCCATATGTACCAATTTTATTAAATTTTTCTATCAATACATTATTTGACAACTATGGATAGCCCAGATAATTGTAATGAAAGCTTCACTTTGTTAAATATTACTAATGGGAAAGGCAAGTTAAATATTGAAACTGTTCAATTGAATTGATCACAATTTTAATATTGCAAATGTAGGTTGATTTATTTGTAAAAGTAATTTTTTTATAAGGAAATTCTTAACAAGCAGTCCACTTTTTTGTTATTAGTACAAACTCATTCATTTTGTTTGTAGTTTTTTTTTTTCTTCAACAAACCTCTTTATTGTTTAAGAAGACGACTAAATTGTGTATCTTGTTTTGTGAATTTTACAATTTTGATAAAATTTGAATACCATATATATTTTATCAATAATTGTCTTGAATATTTAAAATACCAAAAAATTTGAAATGTTGGAAGTTGTCAAAGTCAAATTAATCCGTTAAGAGGTCTTAACACAATAAATAATTTCACAGCAAGTTTTAGATTAGTAAGTGGTTAAAAGTATATTGATTGTATATTGATTAGTATGTCTACAATAACAACTACCAGTATAAAAGATTAAATTATAATTCAATAGATCTCAAGCTATACTGTGGATAAGTATAATATTATAATTGAGCTTAATTTATGTTTTGTAGACGAGCTGTGTGTTTGCGTCGGAGTGGGATCTGTATGACACTTACCGTCGGCTCTCTTACGAGGATGACGAGATGGGTAACTAGACATACTGAACTGCATTTCTTTGGGTTTCTTGATGACTTAAAGTAAGAAAAAACTGCTTTTTGCATTACATTTTTTATTGCTTTTACAATATGGACGTAGATTTCCTATATTTAAAAAATTTATTTACATCATGCTTTTCCCCTAGACCCTCTGCATGACAACTTTGGTGTAAATCACTGTAATCATTTTTAAGGATCAAACTACAATGTTAGGATATATTTTTCAGGTCCTGTTCATGGAGACAGCAACAAGGAATCTGTCTCTCCTGAACTGTAGTACCACTTGTAAGACTGATTAATACTTGTTCAAAATTTGAGAAAAGACAAGAAAATAATAATATGGTAAACTAACTTTGGCAGCAATAAACTCTATTTCTTACATTAATTGAAAAAAACTATTCAAGAAAAGCTTTGAAATTATACCAGAACCAAGGTACCACTAATGAATTTACTAATTCTTTACAGGGTTGAGTCTCTTAACACTATAGTGGGAAAAATCTAAATCAAATTCCAAGTGTGGACAACAGTGACATTTAATGAGATTTTACTGAAAGCACAACAATTGAGTATAGGCTACACCTCAAATTGAGTGTAAATGGTTGTATCAATGAATAAAGTGAAAAATACAACTTGTTCCCAAGTCAGGAAAGCTTAACCCTCTAATACACTGACTGGATAGTTTTGGTCCTCTTAGTACTATATCACAAATGTTTAACTTGGGTGGCCACCAAATAATGATCGGACATAAAAGTATACACCTATATACAAAATAATATTACACACACAAAACCTTAACCTAACAGTATAAATCAATTGTGAGGAGAAGAATCCAGTGAGGCACTGCACACACTGTGTCCTCAGCTCAAGGTCCAAGTATGCCTGGGATACTGTGGAAGATCACACCCAAGTATTGTCTCAATAGAAATTAACAAGAGATGGGGGGACCTATGGAGTTGACGACTGGTCGCTCCAGATGCTGGATCAGGGTCCCTGGGGCTGGGGAAGGGCTGCCAGTCCAGTGGTAGGGTAGTCGCAACTTCCGTACAGGGTGGACACCGGGGCAGGTCGAGGTAGGGCAGTAGCTAAGGGTGTCATCATCCCCAAGTGGTCGCAGACAAGTGGCCTTGTGGGAGTTGTCCCACAAGGCCAGAACCTCAGTAATAGGTCCCAAAGAAAAACCCTAGAAAACCCTATAAATAGCATGGTTTCAAGTCTAAATTTTACTATTAATTGGTTCAAAAACTTTCCCCAATGTAATCTCAGTCAAAGTATTTAGTATCATTTCAATTGGGCCTATTAATTAATATATTTTTTGTTCTTTTGAAAACATGAGATATAAAAAGAAAACAAAATGTTATTATCTCAACTGTCCCACATTCCAAGCTTGAATTCATAAAAAGAATTAACTTACTTGATAAGACACACCATGCACTTGGTGACACTATAAGAGACTGCAATCTACATTATTTTCATCTACAAATATTCAATTGTATGCCCTGTACAGCATTAGGCCCCAAATATCCAAGACCAATAATCAAGAACCTACTGCACTGTGTTTATGACAGCTTAGTTAGAAACTGTCTAGAAATTGAGATGCATCACTCACAAACTGACCCTTAATCATTTCCAACTAAAACAAATTCAATGGTCTCAGGGATTTATTGGCCTTAACATACTAAAGAAGACATAATTGCTTACTCAGCTACTTAATGGTACTAGTCTAAGGAAGCATTGTTTCTGGTACTGTATAGGAATGCCAAGGCCGATGCTTTAAAATGTGTTTGGAAGAGTATGACATAAGCGACTCTCAATATATACTCTTTAATCTTTTCTTTTTTGTAGATAATTGTTTTTTACTTTTAATATGGATTGTTTAAGCTAGTGAATATAATTAAGACATATTATTTTTGTTGTTGGCAGAGCTGAACCAATAAATTATCTGATCATTGCATTATATCAGTGATTTACCCTACCACACTGATGTGGTTAGTATTAGTTTTCAAATAATTCTAATGTTAATCTTTTGATTTTTTTCAAATACATTTGTTCATTATAAAAAAAATAGTGCGAAGTGATCGATGGATGGTTTCAGAGTTGTACTCCCAAGATTTCCTTTATGGAGATGACATGGAGTATGCTGATGTGCAACAGAGGCCTTCCGTCACCTCGGGTAAGACCCATTTATTCTACCGCATAATATATTGTTGTTGTTGTCATATTGTTTGACAATTAACAATACTATTACCATACCATTTAGCAGTAGGTGAATAAGGCGAGGTGTTTTGGTACTTCTAATGTTCTAGTAAAAATGACCCTTTTAACAAATATGTAAAGCACCATAATTAGTATATCTTCTAGATTCAGACACGTTTTGACCATTTGTTTTCTGTGCAAAGAACCTACAATGCCAAAAGTTAGACCTCCAAAAACTTAAAATCTCAAAAGTTATTACATATCTTAGTTTTGTTTTTGTGATTTGAATGCTAAGTTTAACTGCTTGCCACTTTCAAAGCGATTTTATTAATTTGAGGTTGAGTTTGCAGCATTTTTCTCCTTTCCACTTTTCCAATTTTTTATATCCTTTATTTGTTTATATAAACCCCAACTTAAATTTAAGATTTACTGATTCCTCATGGGACTACGTTGGACCTGAGGAGCGAAAAAATCTCTGAAAATATTTTTCAGTAGTACTTTATGTACTAGAACTATGTTCCAGATTTTCTTGTTATAACTTTATTAATACAAATTACCAACTTTATGAAGGCTTTCTCAAACTTTTTAAACACCTGGTTTTAGTATTCTAAAAATGTTTTCAGATTGTCATGTTAGCTTTTGCAAGCCATAAGTTTCACCATGCTTTAATCATTCCTATAATGAGACTTTGATATGACAAAGTTGCATGTACCGTATATGTGTAGAGAGCACGCTGAGTGGAGGTGGCGGTGGGGAGCCGATCATCGCGTCGCGCCGCGCCAACCTGCAGGCGCTGCGCGTGATGCGGCTGCCGGAGTTCCAGTGCGCGGTGACGGTGGCCGAACGTCTGCTGGCATCCAACAGTTACCAGCAGCAGCAGGTCGCGTTCATGGGGGCGGGTGCCGGCACACAAGGTGACAACATTGGATCAAAACCTTTATACACTCGATTCTTGCTAACTGGAACCTTTGTATCTCAAATTATTTTCAATAATTTTGGAAAAACCAGCGAGTCAAAAATTAAACCATGCATGACTTAAACTAATTTTACTGTTATATTTTACCTCTATAAGTTGAAGAGATACAAATTAATCACAGACCTCTATAATTTGAAATCCTATGCTATGAGTCGGAAACACAACTGGTACGGGATATGTCCGCTGTCACAAAACCGTACTGAATGTTACCTCTGTAAGTCAAATCAAACCCAAAATTATTTCTGTTGTAGCTGCTCCTGTGAAGTCACTTTGATTCTTTGTGTTGTGACTCCTGGCTTAAAGTCTTCAATTAAAGAATATACAGTTCATAAAAGCAATTGATACTTTGATATTGAGACATCAAATTAATCTGGTGTTGATTTAAGGTTAATATAAGTGACAATAAAAACCATGTATGTGTCTGTCAATAACAGTGGGAGGGGAGGGGGCGGCAGAAAATCGATAGCCTACAGGCGGCATATTCCTAAATCCGGCCCTTTTAATATTCAACTTATGGTACTCATCCATTAGAAATATCAGCTTTAAGACACCCATCCTTGTAAAGTCGTTTTCACAACTAAATTTTACATTGCTAGCTAAAATTAGGAAGAATGACAAAACTCCTATACCGAGTGCCGATGCCAGTGTGGCCGGTATGCATTGATGCAGCCGGCACGGCAGCTCGGGAATATAAAGTCTGTTCTCCCCAAAGTTTTTTCAAGATGGTGTGTTTGTGCTTACTTTTCCTCAGAATCTATAATTAAAACCTTTAAAAATTCCCTTATCATACTTAAAATGCACTTCTTAAAGAGTTAAAAAAAATCAGTAATTGAAGACTGAACATTGTAGACTACTTGATCGTTACATATAACGTGTTTTTATACTTGTTACACAATGTATTGAAGCTTGAATTCATGGATTCAGACCGTCACTGTTGCTGGACGCGCGGTATTGTTATCTGCTCAAATAAAACTTTTCTCACTGTCTAGTGTCTATCCAGATATATTCCTGTCCGGAGATTTTCAATTGTTACACATTCCTGATATTTTAATAGCATTATTATAAGTCAGATTATAACGAGATAATGTACAGTGTACAACTATGTCTTTCCAGTTATATAAAAACTTTTTGTGTTTTAAATAAACTTCTGATTTGACATATCCAAAAATTAAGCGGTGATGAATACCGGAAACTTAAAAGGATAAAATAGAAGAAAATAACCTTAACTCTAAGGAATTCTTGGAAATTTTTTATTTAAAAATAAATATTTTCCAACATCTCAAAAGTTTGAGAGTGAAATCTAGGCGAAGTGCGCATGTGAAGCTTGATTTTTATCATGAGTTAACCCGCAAGGGAGCAGGATTGGGGGGGCTGTTGTTCGGGGACAGCATGGTGTTGGAAAGGGGCGGGGGCGAGGGCGGAAAATCTGGTCTTTGCATGAGCACTAAAATACTCATGAGATGCCCCTGCCCTCAACCTCAAGTTAAAAACTTCTGAATGATTGAATAGGAATAGGTCTCTAGGCTTTGAAAATGAATAAATATTATTATTTATAAATTAATTCTTAATGCAAATTTTTTATAGAAGTATCAACTGGATTTCACTACATGATGAAGGAACTGTGGGCGTTTTCTTATGAAGAAACCAGCAACAGAATAGTGAATGCTGTATCTTGGAACACTGCCAATATAGTAAGTTAACCAATCTAGACGATGTTTAACAATGTTTAGATGTTATTGAATTATAATGGTTTTTGTCCGTGATGTTAAACGACCTTTTGATACCTCAATTAAGATCACCTCAGGATACTTCCTTCTTAAAATATCCTCCTACTCTGATATTCCCTCATAAAAAGAGGTCTCTAATGTCCTGATTAAAATATACCATTTTCACATATTGGACCATATACTTCATATACATGGTTCTCATTACTTCAATTCCTAAAGTGATTAAAGTAGTTCATTTACTTCACCATCTCCAAACTCAACATAAAATTTTCTACTTTGTATGAAAGAATCACTCTTAATATTGTCTGGTATATTAAAATGATTATTTTTTTCAACGAGAGCTATGAATTTATCAGTTTTCTTCACATATAAAACCTTCAATTTATTGCATTTAAAAAGTACAATAATTTTCATTAATAAAAGTGTTCATAGGTGACCTATATCAAATTCTACAAAACAGAATGCAAAACCTTTTAACCCTTCGGTGCTTAAACTATTAAAACAAGAAATAAATGTAACATACTTATCAAGAAATAGCTTGAAATTTTAAATGTTTCAACAGAACATCGTGGCTGTGGGCTATGGTTATGTGCGAGGCTCAGACGAAGACGATGGACTCGTTTGCTGTTGGTCGGTGAAGAACCCGAGCCAGCCGGAACGAGAGTTCCCCATGAAGAGTTCCGTCACGACGTTGAGCTTCAGCCGGACCCAGCCTAACCTGCTCGCTCTTGGTTGCTACAACGGGGCGATCATCGTCCTGGATATTGCCTCAGAGACAGGCAACAAACTTGTTCTTAATGGGTACAGTAGACTGTCTCTTAACCCTCAAGGGGCTGAGTGTGTAAGGTGACCTGAAAGGGCAATTAAAAATGACAATCCCCAAAACATTAAGATATAAATTAATAATTGTTACAGTCCTCTAAAATTAGTGATATATTAAAATCTTTCTTTACTATGGTTATAAAGGTATTTGGATAAAATAATTAATGAAACAAAAAATATTTAATTTGATAAAGGGCAGTGGTTAAATCATATTCCAGTTCACAAATATTCATGCTTAAAGAAATCTCAGGGATTAGGGAACAGACATTGCCAAATTCCTGAAAATGGTTTGTTAAGCCATACTTGTTTGGCTGTTTAATTGCTTACTATACTGCCATAATGTTTAACTGTGAAGCACTTAACCCTTTGGGTGCTAAAAATATTACATAACTTTTGAAAAGTGCTGGGGAATTATTCATATAACTTCCGAAAAGTGCTAGGATTTCCAAGGAGGTGGAGGTGAGCACATGAGATAAAAAGTTTTTATTATTTTTTACCCAAAAGTGCTAGAGAAAGATATTTTGGAGCTCGATCGTATTGAGAATCAAATAAAATCATAGGTGTTTCGAAATAAAAATTGAGACAACTGATATTCCCGTTTAGGTCCGCCACATCGATATCATCGCCAGCGCACCGATGTATCGTTCCTTTGCACTTTTTGGATGAAGGACGAAGCACAATTAATGAAATATCATTCCATAACACCAAAAGGGTTAAGTAAAACCCCACAAACTAAATTGCGGATTAATGAAGCACAGTCAAGTTTGGTGAAAGTCAAGTTTCCTGGTTGATTTTACTCCCGCCGTTTACTCATTTACACCCTGTAATATCGGCTCTGAAGTCTACCAGACTTTTACGGTTCATATGGTTCTATCAGAGAGTACAAAAATGGTCATGAGTCACATCATGGAACCAAGGCCGTCGAGAGGGTATGTCAGCCAAGTCTGAAATTTTGGGCCCGGGCTCAAAAAGGGCCCCGGACAGGTAGGGAATTGTTGGGGGAGTTTTAGACTCTCTAGAAATATTAGTATCAACTTCTTAGTAATAGAACTATGCAGTAAATATAGATTTTGTAAATATCAATATCATGTAGATAAGAAATCTTAGTTAAGAAAAAACATTTCTTTATCTGGCTGAGTTTGCACTGAGTGTATGCGGCGGCGGTGTGGCGGCCGGTGAGTAGTGGCTCATATGTTCACCCCAGGGCAGGGGAGAGGGGAGAGTAGCGAGTCCTACCTCGCCCTCTCCCGATCACCTGAGCCCCCGCGCAGGCACGCTATCTCTAGGCATGTTACGACAGTTGTCTGTAATAAAAATGTTTTTTTCTTGATAAAGAACAAGTATATTTGAATATACTTGTTACTTTTTCATTTTGATCTGAAAAAGTGTTGGCTTTGTTGTCTTTGATTTCCCTCGCAGTCAATGACTTCTTCAAATGCTGTGAGAATAACAGGGCACGAATGGGTCCTGATCACCAATCTAGTGTTTTTTAATTGTATAGTATAAAATTGTATAACTTCTTAACAAAAATAATATTTTTTAAATCTAGACAGTTTAAGTTTTTTTAATGCATTTTGAATCTTCTGATGGTTTGGCCCAGGGAGGAAGGCTGCCTGCGCTATGGGCCGGTTGGGAACTTGCAGTGGTTCTTTTATACTGATTTTGTGGTTGAAACTGAAGAAATAATATCTGTTGGCAAAAGTGGACGAGTGTATAAATGGAATTATTTAGAAAGCTACCGTTCTTATGGTAAGTACCTACATTTTTAGTAGCATATTTTTTTATATTAGTTTAAAACACAGATTGTGATAGTATGACTGTCCAAGTCAATAGTTTTTAGGGTTAGTTTGTAAATTGACTGTATACAGTGATGATGAAAAGATTTGAGGCTATATACTTTGGCTGGTCTTAACAACATTCAACGCCTTGTATGCAAGTGGACTGAAATAAGTGTAAATGTACTGTAGTGTCAAAGAGATGGGATAGATGTATTCATTGTGATTTAAACAACATTCATCATAAGAAACTGATAAATCAAATAAAAATATATATCTTGCTTACAATATTGTGTCTAAATGCAACAAGGATTCCTATGTTTCGTTTTCAGGTATATTTTTTTGCTTTTCACCCCCTGCTTTTATGATTGGGTTCTCAATTTGAAACTGTTTATGGTACCGGAAATTTGGGCAGAAACTCAACTAAATTTCTCTGTTTTATTGGCTACCAAGGGTCCTCAATAGACATCACTGTTTGTTCTTATCAGACTAAGCTCAGAGATCAGAGATAAAAAACTTATTGCAGGCAGGTTTCCAACAGTTTTTCTAAGAACCAGCAATGTTTATGTTTTGGTGGAAGAAGGCACCACATTCTGTACCACTAAAATTTATAATCAAATGTATTTTTAGGAATTTTTTGTTTTATTTGTATTTTATAATGAATTTTTATTTTATATTTTGCACTATAAACTGAGTATGCAACCTCACAAACTTCAATGAATGAGAAATGACGGCCAAATAAAAGATAAAAAACATTTGGTCATGGCAACAATTGCAAAACTGCTAATTATAAGCCAGCAGGTATACATTGTAAGGTACAAAATGACTCATCATCAGTAAAAAAAGGGCGAGTGTCTTAACCTGAGTCAAAGCAACCCTCATACCAGTAGTCAGTTAATGTAGGCTAAGACAAAATTCCGACCACACACTGTACAGTACCAAACAGGTGTGGCAAGCTGTTTACAAAATGACTGTGACCAGCGTACAATAGGGCATACCAGATTGGGCCCAAGCATCCCTTATGTGTAGTGGCAGATTCTGGAAGAAACCATGATTGTATCCTCTTACATGAAACAGTCTCTTTTAAAGAATTTTTTTAACATTGCATTACATATCAAGAACGTAGCTAATGTTTTATGAAAACAAATAGAAATTCTGTTATACTGGTGACTATTTTTTATTGTCTATTACAGAAATAATGAAGCTGAGCTACTTTCTGCCAAGTAAAAAAGCCTCGACCCCTAAATCAAAAAAGAAAAAAACAACATCCAAAACAACTCTTAAGTTTTTGAATGGGTTATCTGTTTGTTTACACCCAAAAAATAAAATGTTGTATTATGTAAGCACGCAGGAAGGGTGTGTCGTCAAGGTTTGTATTATGTTCGAACACAAATACTTCAATAAAAAAATAATTTGTCAACATTTTGTAAAACAGGATTTTTAAATGTTAAATAAGTTATGAAAGTTTTACAAATTTTAACATTGAATCTTCACATTTTGTTTGGTTTTGAACTAATTTGCTACATTTTAATGGATAATCAAAAAAAGTTAATGGGTTTCCATGATTAGTTACTCTTTTTTATTGGAACACATAAATACTTTACTAGACCATGTTAAAACTATTTACTATTTTGCAAATCGCTAATCAGTGATGACTGGCACATTACTCATTCTATTGTGACTAGGTGTTGAACCAAGAAGTATACAATGGATTATAAACCTGCAGGTTGATAACAAAGTAGTGACTCAGTATGTGACTCATAAGATAAGAAAAGTAAAATTCTGACTACTTCTTGAGGGATAAATTATGAAACAAACTTATCTTATTTGGTAATACATTTAACAAATTCAGTGAGTTTTAATGTACTCTTTAGTTCATTATTAATATTTTCATTATTTCTTTCTACACAAATAGGTTTTGAAAAAAAAAAAACATGTTTGTAGTTTTTATGTTGTAGGTTTTATTAAATAACAAAACTGTCCTTTTTAACTAACCTGCCCATATATTTTTTATTTCTCAGTGTTTTTACGTTGCCATCACAACATAAGACCAATGTTAACTTGTTCTTCACACACGATTTTCAGAATCAATTTATTTAATGATATTGAGACCTATTCAGATATTATTTATATCTAAAAAATAGTTATTTCCAAGTTTTTATTAAAACTTTTAGAGCTGTTTTTGAGGTTAGAGAAACATAATGATTTTTCAATGTTTCATTGGAAATATTCTTAACAAAGCTGGTAAAAGAATATATTTATCAAGTAATACTGATAATTTTACCCTTGATTTATTACAGTTGAAGTATTTGAAAAATTTTACTGTGGGACTTCTTTATTACATATTTTGAAAACATTCTTAATAGGAAGTCTAAAAAATTGATAAAAATGGAGGAGAATAAGGTTTGTAAGTACAAATATATAATTTTACTTGAATTCTGTCATGTACCTAAATAAAAAAAGAGTTCTTTCAAAGGACCAAGTTGAGTTCTATAATACTTTTCAAACAACTTTCTATGCCAATGTTATCTTCCTAATTTAGAGGAAATATGGTTGAGTTAAAATGTATTTGAATTGCCATAAATTAAAATCAAAATACAGTCGAAGCAATATTTTATATTTAAAAAAAAGTCAGTAATATATTTAATTATACTTACAAACATGTTGGCAGTGTACGATGAACCACCAAGACAGGTTTGAGGACATTTTTCCTGCCCACGCTGGACCGATATATGGCATCCTGCATTCGCCGTTCTCATCTAAAATATTCTGCACCTACGGTTCGGACTGGTACATCTGCATCTGGGCAGAAGATCTTAGGGAGCCTCTGCTCAAACTTTACTATACAAAGGTATAATTTTGGTCTTCAGTATTATAAAGGTGTTGCTTTCTCTGTTTCTAAAGTTTTTCTGATTCAGACCTTTAGATACTGCTTAAGTGATTTATATTCATGCCAACGATGAAATATTGAATAAACCAACGCAAATATGATGAATGGTGAGTTAAGAGTCATCTTCACCCCTGTGCCAGTAGCCCATTGTTGCGCACTCGGCAATGTTAACCATACGGCTTTTAATGCAAAACATGGTATTTAATTCCCCTGTTTCAGACGCCGTTTTTCAACCAATTTTCTTTAAATTTGGTAAGTGTTTAGTTGAATAGTTATACTATGTCCCTCATACCTCGAAATTTCGAAAATTTAACAAAAATATTACTTTCTGTGACGTCGCAAAGTAGCTCAATTTTCTTAGTAATATTTCAAAATTTAGTGAAATATTCAAAATTTCGAGGTATGAGGGACATAGTACAACTATTCAACTACACACTTACCAAGTTTAAAGAAAATCGGTTGAAAAACGGCGTCCGAAACAGGGGAATCTAATACCATGTTTTGCATTAAAAGCCGTATAGTTAACATTGCCGACTGCGCAACAATGGGCTACTGGCGCAGGGGTGAAGATGACTCTTAAGTGAAATGAATGTTGAATAAATAGATTTGTTTGTGTCGCCCAATTGATTTATCCTTGTATTAAAAATAACTAATATGTAACTTCGTTACCAAATGTGATAATTGTTTAGGTACTATTAATGGTTTAAATACCTGAATTATGGTAACCCAATTGTTGTCGAGTATTTAGTTTCAACTCCTATAAAGAGCCATCCTCAGGCTTCCATACAAAGATGCATGTTTCTCTTCATACGAAGAACGTCAATGTTGTTAAAAGTTCAATTAATAAACATACATGGACACATTACAAATAAATACATAACGCCATAGCCACATCAGTATTAGAAGTCGTTAAGTGTTTCCATTCGTCTGTGTTCGTGTTCATGTCGTTATGCATTTATTTGTAATGAGTCCGTACCTTGTGTATTTATTTATTGAACTTTTAACAACGTTGACGTTCTTCGTATGAAGAGAAACATGCATCTTTGTATGGAAGCCTGAGGATGACTCTTTATATGAGTTGAAACTAGTTGCTCGACAACAATTGGATTACCATAATTCAGTTATTTAAACCTTCAATAGTATTTATTGGTAATCCTAGAAGCTAACATTCCAATATGAATATAGGTACTTGACGTTGCATGCATCTTGATACATCAAACCTCAATGTATCAAAGTCTTCAATGTAACAAAATTTTCCCACTCTCCTTGAACCTGCCTATCAATCTAATGTTATTTCTACCTGAATATATAGAAGAGTTAGCCATAATAACCTCGATATTGCAAAATTTTTGTAGTGTCGATGCATGACCTAAGAACCTCTACATATCAAAGTTAAAAATAAATAAAAACAAAGAGATGTATTGAACTCATTATTTTGTGTCGCTCTACAGACGTCGCATGGTCTAGTTCCTATCCTCCTTTGTGTTTGCAGCGCTGTTCTTGTTTCCGGCATTTGCAGTTGACTTACTATGTTATTGTTGTTTCATTCAATACAAAATTAATTAATTAAGCATTTGTTTGCATTTTGTAAAAATGCATTTTAAGTTATTCTCGTGAGCCCTGATTTTACAAAACCCATCTTCACTACACATAGACCACAGACGTCTTCTAGCTCAGCTCAATGCTCATTTGCGTGCTTGCAGTTCTCTAGTTTTCTACGTCATCATTTATATAGTCTTTGTCCTAATTGGTAAGAGCCAAAAGGAAGGGTTTATACTAACTTATGATTTTAAATTGGACTACTGTTCTTTTGTGCAATAGCAAAATGCAAGTTATCTTATGACAGTAAATCTGCATTTATTCCTCACTTGATAGGTCTATTGGAGATAAGTAATGGACGATTGTGGTGAACCTCAGTATATTGAAGCTGGTCAAAAATCACTTTTGATATAACAAACCTCAATATATTGAAGACCTTGATATTCAAAGTTTTCACAATCCCCTTCAGGTTGGCTATATCGAGGTTCCGCTTTAATTTTGTATTCGAGATCTATCTGAGGTTTATCTTGCAGAAAACTCATACAAGGATTTTACAATATGATGTCAGATGGTCTGTACAAATAAAGCTGTCTCATTGGATACTTCCATCATGTCTTCATACATACAGGATGAGACTCCCTCTTAACTGATCAACCTTGTCAAAAAACCAACTTCCTTTTAAAACCGGCCATTTTTAACTTAACATCACTTTAACCGGTCTTGTTTTTCCAGAAATGTTATTTTTATATCTAACTTTCAGAACTATTTAAGTGACTTCCCTGAATGGAAGTTAAGGCCACCGGAAGAGAATATGTTTGTTTACCCTCATTCCAGTACATCACAATGCCAAATTTTTCAGTTAAGTCTTTTCAGTTTGTGTTTAGATATAATTTGCTTTTGTTAAACCGGAAAAATAAGTTTAGGATCTAAGTAGGTAGCTTTAATTACATACAGTAATATATTTAGTGTTATTTTTCATCTTACTACGGTCATGGAAAACTAAAATTTAACATTGTTAAAGGTTCACGGTTTAACCGGCCAATTCGTTTTCCAGCTACTGTCTGATGGTGAGGTGGCTGGTTAAGAGGGAGACGACTGTACCCTACTTTTATTTTCCAAAGTCAGTCATCTTCCTGCCTCTGTCAACTTAACTCGACTCAAGTATATTCAGTGCGTTCTTGAAATGTAATTAGCGTTTACTTATAATTTCACATTAGCACACTCTTATGGACGCTACAAAGCCTTTTGAGAAAATATTTTTCTGGTTTTTGCACAGCAATAAGGAATCTAGGATGACATTGTTTTTGTTTGTAAAAAATATTGGAGGATCCAGGGTGGGGAAGAAGAGGAAATCCCCCCCCCCCCCTTAAGGAATTTTTAAAGCAATTTTACATTGGTCATTTGTTTGCCTCTCCAGAATGTTTACATGTTTACATGTGTTGTTTACATGTTTGAATTAATAGACAGTGTTTTTTAATATTTCAAATCAAATCATTTTAAATATGCATTTTAAGGTTGCTTTAATGGTTTATAAAACTAAATACCTAAGTATCAAGGTTGGATGCAAATGTTGGTCCCCAATCTGCGTTGCAATCAAGCAAAGGCTGTCCATCAAAATGCGTCACAAGATGCGACTTTTTGCAGTGCAGTGCGCTGTGTATGGTGCGATGTCAATGTGTATGAAAAATAACTTGATCGATAGGAATGATAATATAATAAAACGTTATTATTCTTAGTCTTTGTCTTAGCACTGTCCACAGCGCTTGGCAAGGTGGCACAGAGTGTTGCCGGTGGTGTTCGTTTAACCTCTTGATGCTCAAACCATAAGTGAGCAAGGCTTTGTTATAAATTCTCTATTGAAAAATGGTGTCATAAGAAATAAAACGATTGACATTGTTGCCTATTTTTCTCCGTTATTGGCAGCTTTCGTTATTCAATCTATACACGATTTTTTATTTGAAGTTTTTTCTCAGGGACTAATGAAGTTATTCATAGACAAACAAAAATGTATCACAATGCATATCTAATTTATTCTTCCCTAATGTTATTTACATTATTATACTAATACTAATCATGGGCTAAGAATGAGAAAACAGAAACAAGCCTAAAAACTAATTTAGTGAATTCTCATATCAATTATGCGATGAATATATTATGGGTTGCCAATACAGTAATCTTCCTCTGATCCGGCATGTCTGGAATTGGCACATGCCGGATTACCAAATATTTCGGATTACAGGATGGATGTCAGGAAAATGTGAATTCAATAAAAAACTGTATAAAAACATTGCATTATATACTGTAATGAAAAATACCGACCATGGTTATGCAACTAAAATGAGAATTATACGCTGTACCTGATATCATATGAATATGGCTTGTGTCCCTTCCTAACATTCCAAAGTGCTTTGTATAGTCCAGTGTTGCCCACTCACGACTTCCGATTCCAATCGAGCTTGGACACTCTATATTATTTTTATACCTATCCATAAAGATATTTCTGAAAGTAGTGCCGGATTTGAGGAAGTTTACTGTAGTGAATTTGATAGAGTGTGGTGTGTCACAGCATCCAGTGCTTGGAGTGTCCTGGTCACCCATCCACTCCACCATCATGGCTAGCATCAGTGGCAGCCACCTCTCCATGTGGGACTTGGCTCGCAAAACCATAATACCCATCTCAACTGTCAGGTCTTCAACTGGCTGTACATTTTCTAGTCTACAATTTTCAACCACTGGCAAGGTATGATTTGTTTGAAACCTGTGTTTGAACTACTCTTAAACTATTTTAATAGTTTTTAGTGAATGATGGTCTATGATTACTAAATCTAACATGGCTAGTTTTCAGCTTTATATTTTACTAAGTAACTCTTTAGCACGTTTACTGTTTTACTGCTGAAGAACACACTATACAATTATATACCCACCTTAGCACACTAGCAGGGATGACAATGCCACAATATCAGTTTGAACTTGGCCCACAACCACTGGCGCCGACTCCATGGGGCCCGAGGGGCTCGAGCCCCCCCAACATTTTCCTTGGGGGGGCTCAGCCCCCCCAGACGAAAAGGAGTCATGTTAAAATTGGCATTAAGTTGCGGTGGCTTAGTGTAAAAATGAAAGGTTTTGTAAAACTGGCTTTTTATAACCTTAGTTAAATACAATTTACTACATACAGTAGAATATTTTGACATACTTAACCTTCTTCACTCAACTCAAATGGTCACGTTCACTCGCAATAATCGGTGGCAATCATGATCTAAATTCGGTCCACTGGTTGGTGCATCTCGATCTAGACAGGTGAGAGGTGAGCTAAATACCATGAGAGAGATGAGATTTCTGGGGGGGTCTACCGTGCGGTGTCGACGAGGAGTAAATCACGTGGGAAAAGAGTGTCAATAATAGGCCTACTATTTGATACTTAAATACATTTTATTATAAAAAAATTAAATAGTGTAGGGCCTAACCCCTGTAAATTAAAACCCTCTTTAAAGTATGTTTTCTTAATTGAATCACACATGGATGTTCGGCATTTCCTTTGTATCGTCCTAAAATGAGTAAACTGCCCAAGTGTTTTATTTTTCAATTTCTTTATACAAATTTTTGTTTTTCCGGAGTTCTCTACATCCAGATTGTAGTCATTAGTTGGACAAAAATTTGAAACTTTATTTTGTTGTATTAGCACTTCACTTCGGGCTTGCTTATCAATACCAGCAAATGAAATGCAAAATGCCGTAACTTAAAAATACAATTTTTTCTTGAAAAAAGCGGTCAATTGGAGATAAATGTCATACTTTATTGATCATGTTGAGGTTTTAATTGTTTTAAAACAATATAGCTATATTTAACATCGCGTCGTTTTTCTAATGTTAATTGTTCCTAATTATAGGCCCTAATAGCTTTCTGTTTGACAATTTTATTCAGCCAGGTGATAAGATAGGGTATAGGCTATCTGACTTTCTGCTAAGCATAAAAATTTTAGTCAATTGGTTTTATAAGTATAATTGTTCCAATGGATTGTTGCTGCAATAAGTCTGATGCCTGACAAAAATTTGAGTTCCATCATCTAATTTCTTAATTTATTCCCTACCCTTAGAACTTAAAACTCAAACATAATTTTTGAGGTTAATCTAGAAGGCAAAACGGCATTTGGTAGGCAGAGTTAAACGAAATTATTTTATTTTGGATGGAATGGCTAGGGTTATATTAGCACAAGCGTGTTTATTGTTTTTAATACATAAAACATTGTTATTAAATAAATCATAACAAAGTTTAAATGAAATATTTATGTATTATCTGTACTTAGTTAATACACTATGGTGTTTTTTAATTGAAATTCCTCCTACATTTTCAACCAATTTTAAAGTTTTTTATGTCGTTGGAAAGGGCTTGGTCTGTAGTTGTTTCCCCTAAAAACATATGAGAATTATACTTTAAATGAAGGTGTTATATCGATCATTTAAATTTGAAAATTTTCCGCTAGAATTACATTAGGATTGGGTAGAGTATTTTAAACATCTGACAATGTACAGATGTAAATAAAGTGTAGTTTTGAATGATTGCCGATCAGGACTGTGGAGAACATATGAAAAGATGTCTATTACCTTACAGCAGTTTTCCCCAGTCCTGATTGCTGATAATCACAATTGGTCGGAAGTACCAGTAAATGATTTAGAACTAAACGTATTACTGTATGTACTTTCAGCAATTCCATGTGATAGTCCAAATTAAATTGCTCGATTTTGAGCAATAAGCACACTAGTTAATTAATAATACAATTTTAAGATGAGAACTATCAAATTTCCCCTCATTCCTTCGGGCCCCCCCAATAATTTTTGAAAGTCGGCGCCCATGCCCACAACCTTCTTAAAAAAGGTTGAGCGGACTTTAATATTGCTTGTTTATCAGGGCCGCCCCAAGGGTAATAGGCACCCGGGTGAGGTTTTCATATGCGCCCCCTATATTAATTAATTGGCCTATCTTGTGAACTGTAATGTTAAATTACAGTTGGAAGCATTAAATTAGATGCATGACTAAATTTCAATGCTTTTAGTTTGAATAAACTACGGTAATTTAAAAAAATTCACTTGTACTAAGGCTTTGTTGACACAACCATTTGTTGACAATACATATGGCCTGGGTCTGAGTCTGGTCATGTAGACTGTCACACGCTATAACCAAAAACAACCTGCATCTCAAATATCATAGCTGTTGATTGAGTACTATATGTTAAAAAAGGCATAATGACTTTTAGTAAAACTATTGTGATTCAAGAATGATGTTTAACTGGAGTCATCAATGCAACCATTACAATATTGTGATCTCAGAGTACAAGTCCCTATCGCAGCAGTGTTAATATAGAATGGTGTTTTCAAAGCCAAATATAATTTCAAAATAACAAATATTATTTCTATGAGCAGTCATTCTAATTTATATGTATTGTCATTTTGATTATCTTAAGTTTTCGTGTTTTTACAATTTTTGTGAAGTTTGAGCCTTTATAAAACCGGGATTTCCCCACGGCTACGGCACCCCCTTGGTTGTGGTGCCCGGGGTGCCCGCCCCGGTCGCTCCGCCCTCAGAGCTGCCCTCTTGTTTATTCATATTGAAGAGCCAAATAGTTAGCTACACAAGTATGGAAGACATTGGAGCTGAGGCAGTTAATGTAAATAATTACCAAATATGAGTGTGTAAAAAAGTAGGAAAATTATAGTTTGCAACAAGTTAACGCTGGGCAGAACTAGAGGCCAAACTTAGCCGCCTGACCATAAAACTGTCGCTGCGTGACATGACGTGTGACTCAGCTCCAGTGGAATTATGTTAGAGGTTAATCTATCATCAATATATACATCTAACATTTAACCTTTAAATGTTAGTCTTACATTAAATCTAAATTTTAATCCAGAAAAGACATTGTATTATGAACCGTGTCATTTCACTGATAAATTTGACGCAATTTTATGTAGCTAATTTGGATAGCAATTAAATGAACCGCTGAAAATAGCTGAAATCGCAGAAAATTGATTCTTTTTTGCCCGTACAATTTGAATACTGTCCAAATACATAAAATCTAGTTTCAAACTTATCAGTGAACTGAGACGGTTTGCACTATGATGACTGTTCCAGATTAACATTCTAAACAAATCATTTAACATGTTTTTTCTGGAACTGTGCGCGGATTCAGGTCATGGTATTTGGGGATGCGAGCTCAACGAAGTTAATGAATTATTCCAATACCAAACTCAATTACCATTGAATTCAAATTTTAAATATAAATTTTTATGCCTACAACATAGCAAATTTCTTTAATCAAACAATAATTCTTTAATTAATTTATGTTCTAATTGGCTCAAGCCGTTGGCATGGATAAGTAAATATTACAGCTTATTACAACTGTTAAAAAATATCATCCAAAAAATCTGGGGGTTCGCGGAGGTGACAACAATCCGCCTATCGAGCCAAGTCATACGTCAGTCCAAGCTGTGACAGCGATCCGCCTATCGAGCCAAGTCATACGTCAGTCCAAGCTGTGACAGCGATCCGCCTATCGAGCCAAGTCATACGTCAGTCCAAGCTGTGACAGCGATCCGCCTATCGAGCCAAGTCATACGTCACTCCAAGCTATGACTACCGAGGTGCTAACTTCGATAAGGCGCTCACATAAAAACATAATAATATACATTTGAAAGTTTGTGCATATAAATAAGTTCAAATCACAATATTTTTAACCACATTTAGTACTCCTATAATCTAAATACATTGTCAAGGTACACCATGAGGTTGTGTTATGTTTAAGTTCATTTCAAATCAACTAAACTATTTATCACCGATCAAAATATAATAACGTTTCAAAAGCAAGTTTTTTCTACCCCTAACTATAGTAACGGACCGGACTAAATTTTCTTCACATTGGTAAAGCATCAATTTGTATTGTTAAATTAAATAAAATTCTAAGTGTTATGTATAAAATTATGATATTTTTTGTTTTACAGAACATATTGGTTGGAGACGTGGTGGGAGATGTGTTTGTATTCAACCTGGTTGACATGCCATATCCGCCCTTCTTGCAGGTACTGTACTACATACTTACCCTCGCTTATTCTGATTATTAATTCTACAATAGATTACCTCTAATTGGTAAATGTGGTGGGACATAGTGATGGGATTGTCGAATACTTTGATGTACTCGAGTACAACGAGTGCGAGTACACAGCTGTACTCTAGTACTGAACTCATGTCCTCGGGCATGCGCGTTCTGCAGTCCGGCCCTATTCGCCATTTCCCCTTTTAAAATTCATTACGAATAGCCTGCATAATAATGAAAAACAAATAACCTAACTTTTTAATAATGATTTATGTATTGTTTAACACTGTAAAACAATGGAAAGTCAGTTATTTTTCAATTAAAGAAAAAAAAAATAAAGATATTAAAACAAACCATGTCAACACACAGTATTTATCATGTAAATTTATTAATATATTAAAGTACTGAAGTATACATATTTTTTAGTTTTTTTCGTATCAGAGTAAATGTGTACAAACTCATACAGAGGAAGCTCTCTTAACAGACCTCGGATCAACCGCCCATCGGATTAACAGACAATTTTCCAGGAGTATACAAAACTTCCGCCGTGCGAGCCTATGTTACGATAGTAATCTAAAAATAACTTTCATGCTACAAGAGGTGGATCATGCATTACCAAAGTAAGTCAAATTCAGTCAGTTACTTTCTGCCCCATAGTTACTTTCAGTCAGTTATTTTCTGTCAGTTAGTTTTTGTGTGATTAGTGTTTAATGTCCTGTGTTTACTTTATTGAGTTGAAACAATTTTTTAAAAGTTTCATTTATTTTATCTACAACCGTTACTATAATCTCCAAGAGAAAGAATTACATTATTTAACTAAATTTAAACCCGTTGCTTAGTCAGGTCTTTAACTTAAGGTTTCAAATCAACATACATGTTATAAATCAATGACAGCTAAGCATTTTACAAAAGTACCCTAGTGATTTTTAAAATAGAATTCACGCAATTTGTAGGCCTACATCAATTGATTGTTCCATTACGATTCAGGTGCGTATAATCTCAAATGAGTGTGGTCACGAGAGTGAGAAGACGATTTGGACAAGCGACAACTGTGTGGCTACGTTTTTGATGGATGACCGTCCATAACCTATACATTTTCGACATGTTTATTACAGTAATTTACCAAATTTAAATTGGTCGTTGATAAAGTATGCAAAGCTTGTATTATTTAGCATTCAAGCCATTTGTGGATATTTTTAACACTCGTGGCTTGAATGCCTTCATAATAGATTTGTTGCATAAAATACACTATTGGCACGCATTTCCTGTATTATCGGTTTAACCGAACTTTTTCGTTACCCGACCATAGTCCGCTCCCATAGGAGTCGGTTAAGAGAGCTTCTACTGTACTTTGAGTCAGTCACCAGAGGTATTCTTAAAAGTATACTTGATTCTCAGACCAAGCGAGTCCTCAGCGCACATACAAGTACATCAGTACTTTGATATGTTAGGAATTCACGGTGTACTCGTACTCTTGTACTCGATTCTCCGACCAAATGAGCCCGCTTTGTACTCATTTGGATTTACAAATAGCATACAAGGTACGAGTACAATTCCAAGAACATAAAAGTACTAATGTACTCGTATGTGCGTTGAGGACTCGCTTTATTGTGGTATCGAATACACGAGTACGAGTATGCAGCGCCATCGGTTACTTTATGTGAGTACTCCGTGTACTCGAGTACACGGTGAAATGGTATAGAGTAAGGCAAGTACAGGCATGTACTCGATACTATGATTACTTTGTACTCGAGTACACACATCACTAGGTGGGATATGTGTTTGTTTTCAACCTGGTTGAAATGCTCTACCCGCTCTTGTTGTTTTTTGTTATTGGTGGATCAGGAGTACCTGGCCGAACCATTACGCACGTCTGCCTCTAATGGGCATTTTGCGCAAGCCCCCGGAAGGATGGAGTATTGAAGGAAGAGAAAGGGTGGGAGATGGGACATCAGACGGCTGTTTGACCATTCAGAGGGCCAACCAACCGACTGTCCACTCATGTTCTAGCTAGGGGTTTCCATGCCCGATGCATTCCTCGCCCCCTGCTGTCTTGAAAATGAATGAATTATGAAGGAAGGGAAGTTGTAATAGTGGACAGCTTTAAGACTTTCCACAGTGTTATGACAACTTCTTTTTTTTGTACCCAATGTCAACTTCACAAATAGTATAAACCAGTTTTAAAATTGTCCAGGGATCCTACCCAGCCTTCTTGCAGGTACTGTACTCCATACTAACCCTCAGTAATTCTGATTATTAATTCTACAGTGGGTTACCTCTTAGTTGGTCATTTCTGCCTCACAAGAATGTTTCAAAGAGAGTTAATCACACATCAATAGGGATGCAGGAATTCATCTTTGTTTAGTTTCCATGCCTGTTTAGTATTAGGTGGAATGTTTTTATATAGAATTGGCCATAGCAGTCTAACCTATAAAGCTGAATGTCAAAAACCAAATATACCTCCTGAATAATTGCAGTGGTTAATGTTAAAGTGTAATTGCAAGGGATAACCCAATGACACCACGAGGTTTAATATTTTCCGAACGATTGCAGATAATGCAATTACACTTGTTACATCATTCCAACACCTAACAATCTAATTTTTGAAGGAACTATCACTTTAATGTCATACCATAAGTCAGAGGGAAATTTAACTGTAAGCAGGTTGATATGTACTATGTACATCAAATTAACGGTCCTAGTCCCACTAAGACAAGCGCAATGATACAAATTGGACCTTAAATGGATAATGAAGCTAGGGACAGACCTGCAATCAAAATTTGTGCTAAAATCATATGAACAACAATTTTTTTAAAACTTTCTGGTACTTGGCATTTTGAGGTTGGGTTTATTTCATATTGCTCTGGATTCAAAGACAGTTAAATTGATGTATGATGTGACCAAGGCGAATAAAGCTGTTTTAAAACCTTCCTCTAAGTCAAGTCTTGAAAGGAACTTGAACAAACAATTCTCTTATATAATTAAATCATTTTCTATTAAAAATGAATATTAATGTTTTGCTGAATATTTGGGTGATAAAATCTAATTTGTCGCATAGCATAATGTGGTCATGTGCAAGAGCTAATGATTGTCATAACTTATGAATGGATGAGCTGTCTTATTTTGTAGTTATCACAAATTATAACTATGTATAATAATAGGTTTATGTACAGCAGGACCTACAAAGCTATTCCTTCTGTACTACTAAGCCTATATACCTATTCCTTATGTACTCCAGCACAGCCAATCCAACCTTTCAGTTAAATGACCATAGTAGCTATTTTGACAAATTTTTAACTCTCAATATTTCACATAATATAAGTCAATGGGTGCAAGTTCGTCGCTTGTTTCAGTAGTTTTTTGCAGTTCGGTAATCGTTGATGAACATCATTACAATGTTTGATCAATACTGGTTTCCGTTTACAGAACGTGGTTTCATCATTGGAGATAGCTTTTCCATGGTCCGTTTATTACCTTGGGCAATATCACAGGGTCTAGTTGAGGTTGAGTAAATTTCGGCAGCAAATTGAAACATTTTAATTTTCTTGTGGCAGGTAATTCACTAACCCTCTGATATCTGCTTGGTGATTGGGAGTTTACAGCCGGAAAATTTTTGATTTGATCAATGATTTCAGGAGGAGGCCCTACTGAGGGCGCTGACCAACGCAATGGTGTCCAAACCTAAAGAGCGCAGTTATCTGGAAGGTCTTCTGAAGCACAGATGAAACACTGAACTAGCAAAATTATCTGTTTGGTGTGAAAAAAATACTTTGCAATACTATTGTGGTTTACAAATTTCATTAAAATATTTTCTGAACGAAAGAAATTAATCTTCCTGTCCATCACAAATATCCTTTTTGTGTAGTGGGAAATGTAATGCTATTAATAATATTAAGTATGTTACTTAATATGTGTTAATAGGCACTGAATGTAGTCTCTATTATGAAAATTATAAAATATCAAATTTCTAAAACACAAATTAAAAGACTGAATGCCCAAGGCATCCGTAGAATAGAGCTTGATGTCATAAATTCTTTTACATTAAAAAAAAAAATAAATAAATAAAGTATTAATTGGCGAACGAATAAGTAAAATAATTATAGAATATAATTTGTACGTAGCTTAATTTTTCCTTCATCCTAAACTCTAATACGAGTAAGGTACATTTGTATGTATGTATGTGTGTATGTAACAATGCACACGGATCTTGAAAACGGCTAGTACGATTTTCTTCAAACCAAATAACTTAGTTCTGGGATAAAAATAATATGTATATAGGTTCCTATGTTAGGAAAATTTTATTTCGTAATAATCTTGGTTTGAAATTCTAAAATTTTAACATTGGTCTTATGCAGTTAAATTTAAAACAAAAGAGTTCCTGAAAACAGCTGACTCAATTGTCAAAGCACAAACCACGTGCTTCAATATAAACATGTGTTTTTTCCCATTGTATCAAGTAACTGAATTACTGAATGATACTATTATAAAAGTAATTGATCAGTTTTTTAATAATACTGTATACTGTTTATTTTGAATATTTGTTTACATAAAAGTTAAGTAGAAGGATAAAACAACTGAGCAATTTGTAGAGTTGCAATTAAATTTAAAACAAAAGAATTAGAAATAATGATGAAAGCAGCTGTCAACCCTAGAGGTAAAATATAAGTATAACAGTTTAAACAAATTCATGCCATAGTGCAGCACTCTTAGCACTATATTAAAACATCCTGAAAAGAGAGTGAGCGGAACGAACAAGCACGTCTAGAAAGAAAAAGCCTTATGGACTTGGCATTTAAGCGTACAGTATGTGACTGATATTACTGACTAAAAACAGTTGTTTAAGTTTACCGAGCGAATGCTCGGCCTTCAGGTGCTTGGACCTAATCAATCTATCAACAACCAAATAGGTTTTTAGTTTAGAATAGAATTATGTAGCAAAAAAAAAGAGAACTCAATTCACAAACTTTCCCTGACTTTAAATTTTTTAGATATTTTCTGTGACTTGGATGGTTTTTTAACTTTCTCCCTGGACTTGTTAACATGTATATTTCTACAGTGTGTCAGTACAAAATAATAACTAACTTTTTATATTTTAAACTAAACAAGATAAAATAGTATATTTCGTTACAAGGGGCGAAAATGGGGTATTGCAGGCCTCGAGATCGTGTTTCAAGTTCGAGACGAAGTCTCGAACATGAAATGATCGACAGCAGGCAAAACATTTGTGGAAGAGTTACGAACAATATTTTTCATCACACTACACAATTAAATAAATTCTAAACAAGTGAAAGAATATTTTTTTTCGTTCATAACAAACAAAACATAACCTCAACTAACCTATAATAAGATGTACTGCTTGTGTGTAACTGCTTGTGGTTGCTAGGCAACCACTTCACATCAGCTAAGGTCACCGAAACTAGAATACTCTAACGGTAGGTGGCAACTACAGCTGATTCCAAGGGAAAAACACCATTTTCCCAAGTACATCATATATATTTGACAGTTGCTATCAGCTGAACTACCATGTCACTGATTTTTATTTGTTGTTGTTTTTGTCACCTACCTTATTATATTTTAGATTTATTTGCTACCGTTTCCATTACCGCCCTAGGCCGAGAAAACAGGTGTTTCGTTTGTAGAAGTGAAGGTCGAAAACAGGTGATATCGATGTATTGTAGTGTGATAAAAAAGTTATTTCTTGCACTAGTTGGAATCAAAGTTTCAGACTTTTTGACATCAAAATATTTTTCATACCCATATGGGAAAAGGGTAACTCTAAATCTTAAAATTGTGTGTATGTATATTCAAGAGGTATTTCACAAAGTAAATATTTAATTTTTATTTTGTGAACTGTGTGTTTGTGAAAATAAACCAGATGAACTCATTTGACACAAAACAATTACAAAAAACAATTACAATTACAAAAACTATTTACTGCATAATAGAAATAGACATCTGATAAAGTGTTAGTCTTCTTCTCCACAAGTCAATTTAATTTTCTAACAAAATACTTCTGACCAAGATCTAATCTAAAATGCCTTACAAGGTTACAAGTACTGGTAATTTGACTGTTTAAGATGATAAAATTGTAAATATTGAAATCGGCCATAAATCAAATCTATGACAGCTATTATTTGTTTATCTGTACTAAATTAGCTAAAGGTACCCTAGCATTACTTCAGAAGGTTCTTAAGAATAAAGAGCGGTAAAACAATAAATGTGTGAGACACAGAATTGGAAAGAGGGAGGTTGAAATGAAACATCATGTATTGTTTACACTGTTTATAATGTGTTTTGTTAAATAAAGAAAATTTTGAATTAAAATAAATTAAAATCTATTGTGGAAGGCTTCCACGATCGATGTGCAAATCCGACGAATCTTGTTCATTGGGTGATGACCACGATGGTGATGAGGTGAAGGTAGTAGCCAGGTGCTTTTTTGACTCTTTTGGCTCCCTCCTTTGGCTTCTCTGCTTTCGTTGTGGGAGGAAACTAGGCTTTCTTGGCCGGTTGTTCATCGTTTTCTTCGGATTCATTTTCGCCGTCCGCCTCTGCCTCATTGTCTGATTTCTTCTCTGGTACCATCTTGTTCGCAGCCTCCGGTGCTTTTTTGCCTTTTTGGGCTCTCTTATTTGGCTTTTCTTACTCCATCTACCACCAGTTTGTACAGTTTTTGGTGCAAACGTTGCAGCTGTCTACGAAAATTATATTTCTTTTGCAGTAACAAAACATCCGTGAGGTAGGCCTACACCCATTTTTGCAGCTACAGCTGTGTTTCTTTTTTTCCTACAGCTTCGTCTTAGAGAGCATATTGTCCGGGTGTTCGGGAGCCGTTTGTTGAGTCGGCCTGGATGATGCACTGTCTCTGTCATCGTTGACACCGTCCAGTTCCCTCAACTTTGTATTCTTATTTTGTGACAAGATAACATCCTCACAAACAGGATGAGGAACTAAACAGGGAGATTTTACTTGATGGCTACTGCAAAATCCACCACCAAAGAAGAAACCAGACAGTGAGGCAGGCACGGACAGCGAAAATAAATTGGAAGACAACGATGAAAAACTAGTCAAGTAAGCCTACTCTCCTCCCACCATGGAGGTAGAAAAGCCAAAGGAGGGAGGCAAAACAGTCAAAAAAGCAACCTCAAAAAGCTACCTTCATCTCTTCACAATACTGGGTCACCCCCAAGACAAGGATTCGTTGAACTTAAAAAATTTTTCACTTCTTTATTATGCTGACCCCACTTTCTATCACATGCCACAATTATGCACAGAAACACTATGACTAAAACCTAAAAAAATTAACTATCATTAACATGAAAAGAAACTGAAATTTGTACATATGTAGAATTAGAGAATATTATTATAATTATTTTTACAATCCTCAAAAAATAAAATTTATAAATTTATAAAGAGGCAACAATAACTTATAAAACAAATAACATGCAAAAAGAAAATAAGATCAACTGTCTAGGTTTAAAATTTAAGATTGGACTAACATATACAGAAAATTTTAATCAAAATTAACTATGGAATCTTTGCATTATCAAAAATCTCCTGTTATTGTAATTTAGAAACTTTAAAAAGTATATATTTGGCCCATGTACACTCCAATATTTTATTCAGTTTAGCATTATATGGGCCAAAAAAAAATCAATTAGGGTAGCATTCTGAAGCAGCAAAAAAGGCTATCTGAATTATGCTTAAGCTTAAACGAGATGATTCAACAAAAGAGCATTCTAAAAACTTACAAATTTTTACAGTTAATGGGCAATATATATATGAAACAATTTTTATTGCCAAAAAGCAAGATTCAAGGGGAAAAATTTGTAATGACAAGATTTATTGCCATTACACTGTTAAATCTTAGGAGGAGGAGGGAGATTGTTTCACACAAATTAAAATGTCTTGAAAAAAAACCCTCATGTACTGGTAGGCCTAACTTTTTCTAAAATATGTCCCTGATTTTATATAAAAAGAAAAAGATCTATCAAAATTCAAGATTAAACTTAAAGAATATAATGATTTTATCAATTCTTTTGATGAGTTTTCCATCTCCCAGAAATAGATATAAAACCCTAAAATTTTCTATATATACATGAGAAATTTCTTTAGTTTATATTATAATTTTTATAAATATTTATTGTAGGTCTATTTATTTTAGACACCATTCACAGTACCACCAGTGTACATGATATACGAATAAAGATGTTTGTCTATGACTATGACTATTTATTAAGCTTTGTTTTACAAAATTAATATCAAGGATATCAAAAGTTCAGCTTTTGCAGTTGGAACCTTCTTCTGAATTATTTTTTTTCTTTTTCCTTCAGTAAACAGCAATTTCTATTATTGAAAACGTAATCTTTGTTAGAAGATGGCTCTTCTTAATGTAAAAGGTCTACCCGTAAAACACTCAGTTCTACTTTTAGTTGTATAATTTTTTTCTTTGAGATTTTCTCTCTAATTAATAGGAAAATTTCCTACATTATTTGAGGAATGTTTAAAAATCATTATTGTAAAAAAAAACATTGTTCTTGGTAATTGATAATACTGTACATTATGCCTCAAATGATCGGCCTCAGAGATAATTTCATCAAGAGAATGTCGCGACATTATGAATGTCCTCTTGAGACAATTGACTTAATTTAAGTGATTTATTTATATAAAAATAATAATTATATGACAGCTTCTAAAATTAATTATATGCTTAACAAGCTTTATAGGAGTTGAGTGAAGCGTAAAGAAGGAGATTATTATTATGATTCTTGCCACTGGAGACTGATGAAGTAGCGCTACAGATTCTCTCATTAGGCTCACAGACTAGTACAAGTAAGTATATAAAACAATTCATATATCAAAACAACGCATGGGGCTTCATAAAATAATGATAATAATGATTAATTGAACTGGATGGGTAGCAGAGTGGTCATAGTGCTCGCCTTTGAATCTAAAAGTTGCCGTTTTGATTCTGAGAAAGTTGGTAGGTTTTTAAAGGTTTAATTCCGGACCCAGTTGCCATTTCTCATTGGGCTATTATTATGGTAACTGACAATAGGTCAACGTTAGATAGTAACAAGACAGGGGGTAGACCACTCCCCATCAAAACGTAAAAAAATACCACTGGTGTAGAAACACACAAAACCTTTACCTTTACCTCAGACGTTGTCCTGTTGACCCAACATTAGGCATAGGACCAGTCCAAATCTATTCTACCCAACTTAGCCTTAATATTACTAAACAAAACAAAATAGATACAATTTTACATTGTGGTTCTTTAGTTGGAAACTTTTTCCTGATGATAAATGGATTGTTTAAGTAAATCTAGTTGGTCTTTGGGTAATTTGTGCAAATATTAATTGTCCCTAGACAGACGAAGATTCATGCCAAATCTTATGGATTTCCACAAGAATAAAAGTAACTTATACATAGGAAAATGTATTACTTTTGATTTTCTCCAACCATGGCATTTAAAACTTGCCAAGGTTGAAAAAAGTTGATTTGCAATATGCAATTAATGGAGAACAATGCCGAAAATAGAACACAAAATAAACTACTGAATGGAAATTTCACCCAGTCAAACGTAGCATTAAAATATGATGAAATGTACTTAAATACTAACATGCATATTTTGATGTCAAGTTTACTTTTTTTTCTTCGGAGCATTTTCTGTTCCACGAAGATACCTTTTTGGGATCTGGTATTTTTCTGAAAAACATCAAATACACTTTGTAATTCGTCACAAAATCTATGTGTCATGGAGTTTTTTTACAGTAGGAGTAGGTAAACATCAGTCAATTAGGAAAGAATTTACACATCCTCTGTCTATTAAAGTTGAAACTGATAATGGGCTCTAAGTCAAAAATTTAAAAGTCAGAACAATTTTTACAGCTATAAAAGTTAAAGGTTGAGTTCTTATCCCAATGAAAGAACTGCTGAAAGTTTTGTACTGCTGAAGTTTGGTACTAAACTGTTTGATCAATATACATAAGTCTTGTCTTCTTTTTGTGGGGGGGGGGAGGGAGCATTGTTCTTGAATGCCACATACCCATGTGAGCCAGGGCCGATCATCCAACTTATAATAATAATTCTTTATTCAATTTCCCAAAAATTCAAAGAAAGGAAATTAAGTAACGTGAAAACATGATTATGTTTGCAACATTTTATAATTAATTGTTTTTGCAACTGTTAATATCAGACGTTATTTGTGTGATGTAGGCTAGGTTTTGAATTGCAAAAACTGGTTAACGTAATGTTCATAATTAATTAATAAAAAGATTTGAATTACAGGGAGGACGAAAAGTCCCTACCCCCTTCTGCAAGTTTGCTCCGGTGAATCACAAGGTTTGTGAGTGGTGGTTGGGAGTAATATTGATGGATTAGGATTAGAGATTTATTTAGGAAAACTAATAAGTATACTTGCTGCTTGAAATCGAGCAGTTTAATTTAGACTCTTTGCTAAAAATATAACTTTTAATCCTAGTTCAATTTGACAATAGACAATTATTCTTTATTTACATTATTCATTGAGAACAGTATATGTGTCACTAAAACTAATACAGTATAAAAGATAGGAAAGTCTGAAATTACTCCCGTCTAATCAAATATTGTGAAAATCAGTACACTAAATTACATATGTTTAAAGCTATACTTTAACAGATGTTTTAAATGCTCAACTCTATCCCAATGTTATTTTAATGGGAAAATTTCAACTTTAATTGTAGATAGCATCTTTATTTTAAGTCCGATTTCCACCAATTTTTTGGCCAAGACAGCTACAGACTAAGCCTTATCCAACAATACCAGATACTTGAAAGTTAGTTGAAAATTGTAAGAGGAGTTCTTTTAACAAAAAAGCCTTAGCCTTTTAAGTAAAGATTATTGGGGTTAGGGGTTTTAAGCATTATGAAAGGTAAAAAATTATTTTAATGGCAAAAAATTGCTTTACCATTCTCCCCAGCCGTGGGTGGGGATTTTTCACCCACCCTGTATACTGTATTGGAACTTTTATGAATTTTAAATAGCTTTTGTGCAAAATCCTTGGGACCAGAGAAAACTCCAATTAAAGAAAATTAACGAATAGAGTCGGCTCTCATTAATTCAAAATATTTTTTATCCTGAATGCTAGTAAATGCCCAGGTAAAATCTGTCCAGGTAAAATAATAACCATAAACTAATGTTATGGTAATATTTTGTCTCTATTGGTCGAAGAGGTAAAAATATTACTTTTATAACTCAAAATTCAGTAGATAGCCAAATTTAATTTGAATTTGAGTCCTGTACTTTGAAGTTTACCTCTGTACACCAAAGTTTTCCCTAGTAAGTGGAAACACTCACGCTCAGGTCACAAACAGTCGGTGACACATGCGGTCTATCATCTGTTTGCTGCCACATGACTCTACTGTATGTTACCTCTCTAAGTCGAATTTAAACAAATCACCTCTGTAACTTTAACTACACATAGTTCAAGAGAAATCGTAATCTGGTAAATTTTGAATTAGTTAGAGTTGACTGTACATACATTCCAAATATCTGGTACCATGGCACCCACATTTGCTCGGCTGACTAGTGAAATTTACGTACCGGTGAGTATCTTGGCGACGAAGGCCACCTGGTTGCCCTGTATCTGGAGCTGTGCACTCTTGACCGAAGGAAGGCTGTTAATGGTGGTACTGGCGGCGACGCCGTGCTGGCACTCCCGCCCAAACTCCGCCAGGTTGATGCCGTAGAGCTCCAGGTTGTTTACCAGCGTCACCTGCAAAAAACCATCATTATTTGAGTAATTAGTGAGTAAAGTAGCACCTAGCTGCACCGAAACATTTACTGGAAATAAAGAATACAATTACTAGGTCTCTACGCATTAATAAAGTCAGGTGGTCACTTTGGGCAAAAAAATTATTTTTCTTATATTTTTTGTCCATATCATCCAACATTTTTTGATTGTATCAATATTAGTAAAAAAGTGTGTGCTTTAAAGCGATGCAATTTATTTTTATATAAAAAATTCCTTTAAGTAGTTTTAAGCAATGACCATGACCCAAAGTCACCTTACCAATCGGGGTGACATTGGGTAACAGTGCTTTTTGCATTACAGCCCAATGAAGGGGTGAGTTTGGACATATTCTGAACGTGAGGAATTTGTAGTTTTTTTTGTATTTTTTTATAGTTTTTGGATTTTTTTATAGAAAGTTATACAGATTTTTTGCGTGCAGAACAAGGTTATTGCGGGTAAGATTATTGGGGATGATAACAAAATAGTTATGCGTGTTAGGCTAATAATTTGTGCATGATTGTAAAGATAACAGTCAAATTAAACTAGGAAAAATTATTAAAGGGCTATGGGTGAAATTAAATAATGAGAATGAGAATGAGAATGAGAATGAATGAGAATGAGAATGAATGAGAGAATGAGAATGTTTTATTGTCATTTTACAATAATGTATTGACAAAGTCAAGAACTATATCTAATAATAAAAGATAACGTCAAATAAAAGGCTTAATGTTCATAAGTATACAAGATAAAACCAACTGAAGTAAAGCTATAGTAAAACTAAAAACAGATTTGTCTTTCAGGTAAGTCTAAAAATTCTGAGAGCACATAAAATGGGTTCTCTAGAAGCCAATCATAAAACCTTTTTAGAAAAATCTTCTCAGAATATTTCCTTGACAAATTAACTAGCTTATTAAAAATCTGCTGAGAAGTAACTATATGACTGTGTTGTGTTTTAGTTAGCCTACAATGCTCTATTGCAATTTTATTTTTGTTTCTAGTATTATAACTATGTACCTCACTACTGAGGATTAGAGATTGAAGATTTTTAAAGACAAAAGAAACGGAATAAAAAATGTATAGATTTATTACTGTCATAATTTTTAATTGAATAAATAAAGGTTTGCAGTGTTCCAAAGGTTCAACTTTTGATATTACCCTAATTGCTTTCTTTTGAAGAATAAGGATATCATTAATGTTGCTACTGTTACCCCAAATTAAAAGTCCATATTTAATAATTGACTGAAAGAAAGCAAAATATACGGATCTTACATAATCCTCAGGAACACAATACAATATACGTCTAAGTAAGAAAATCACCCTACACAGCCTCTTTGATATGAATTCAATATGTGAGTTCCATGTTAAATTTTCATCAATGTAGATTCCTAAAAACTTAACTGTTGTGACAAAATTTTGTGATGTATCGTTTGGTGGTTTTTGTTTTAAACTGAATAAAATGTTTTGGGTTTTTGACTCATTTATTAAGAAACCATTAGCCCTGAACCATGTTGAGGCCTCATACAATGTAGAATCAACAAGTTTTTGTAAAGAACTAAAATCAGAGTGGACATTTAGAAAAGTTGTATCATCCGCGTATAAGAAACATTTACCTACAACAGAGCTGGGAAGATCATTTACTTGTACTAAGAATAAAAGTGGGCCCAAAACAGATCCTTGAGGTACTCCGGTCTGGACCTCTATATCTTTGGACCAGTTTCCATTGATAAAGACCTTTTGCCTACGGTTTGCTAAATAGGATTCAAAGAATTTCAAAGAGGTCCCCTTTACACCATAATAATTAAGTTTAGCGATCAATTCCTTGTGGTCCACACAATCGAATGCCTTGCTCAGGTCACAAATGTAGCCTGAGCAAAGGTCTTATTCTCAAAAGAGTCTAATATTTGCCTAACCAATGTATCAATTGCATCTATAGTACATTTTCCTTTTCTGAAACCAAATGCGATGCATTTATGTATCCATTATTTTCAAGGTAAGAAATTAATTGATCATAAACTATAATTTCAATTACTTTAGAAAAAACTGGGATAATTGAAATGGGTCGATAACTTTCAGGGATATGTCTCGGTCCCCCCTTATACACTGACAGATTCTAGATAGTTTTAATTCATCTGGAAAATATCCTTCAGTTACGCATTTGTTAATGCAAACAGTCAAAGGAATAATAAATGTGTCAGAAATACGCTTGAAAGTATTGTTGGATAATTTAAAAACATCTACGCTATCAGAATTCTTTAGCCTCTTTAATAGCTTTTGTCACATCGTTAACTGTAACCATTCGTAAACTGAAGGTACTACTATGAACAGGACTATTTTTAATGAAGGACAAACTATCTACGTTTGACTTAACAATGTTATCTTTTAAAAGGATATTGAATTTACAAAATGGTAATTAAATCTGTCAGGAGTGACCTCAACAGCTCAGTACGTGGGTTGTTTATATCATCTTTGATTAAATTCCAGGCTGTTTTGCATTTATTTTTACTTTTTTCTATTTTTATTGCATTGTGGGCTAACTTTGCTTGTTTTATAGACTGCTTATACAATTTTTTTAGATCAACATAGCTTTTTTTTGAGCGTATCACAGTCAGTATTTTTAACCAGCTTATCTAAAAACATCAAATTTTCCTTCATTGAAGCCAAGTCCCTAGTGTACCATTCACTGTGAGATTTTTCTTCTTTCCATAACCAGTAGGCTGACATTTCTTTAGAGTGGAAAAGAATTCTATTTTGTTAATAACAATGTTCATAAAATTAAGGAAAAACTGCTGAGCTTTCATTGAAAATTCATGTTTCATTAACATGTCCCAATTAAATGACAATAAACTGTTTATCAGGTCATAAAGTGCTGCTTTTGGAAGATAAAATTCCACATAATTGCTAGAGTTATTTGTTTCAAAATTTTTAGCCAATTTAGTTTCTGAATTTTTTTTATTGGGATCACGTGAATTATTTGATTTAAACTTAATTGGGACATTTACAAGAAGTCCATCATGATCGGAATAAGGAAAACTAAAAATACTGCTAGTTGCTTGATAACTAAGGTGGGAATTTAAGAATACATTATCTAAACACCTATTCCCCCTTGTGGGAGACTTATTGATACAATAGAAATTGAACTGCCTAAGAATATTTAAAAATTGTTTTACAGTAGTTTTAGTTGTTGTAATATCAAAGTTACAATTTAGATCTCCTCCAATTACAATTGTATACCCTGACCATGGAAGTAAGAAATTTAAAAATTCATCTAAGGAAGAAAGAAATATACTTGAATTTCCTGAAGTGGAATGATAGAGCGATGCAACTATAAGTTTAAGTTCATCATTTATAATGGCGGATAATTCAAAATGAAACTCATGACATAGCACAGTTACATCTAATGCCCGGGTTTTAATAGTGTTATGGGCAAATATCAGTGTGCCCCCTCTTATATGGTCAGCCCGACAATAGCTGGATGCACAGTAGTATCCTTTTGGAAAAGAAAGCTCTGCCTCTTCTACATTTAACCAGTGTTCACTAATACATATAAACAAGACATTATTATAATTATTCAAGAAAGTTTCTAATGCTAGTGTTTTACCATGGTTAAGTCCCTGAATATTTAAATACAAAAAGTGAAAATCTGAGATAGTTGCTGATTGTGATTTGACCTGTTGATATAGGGGGTTGTGACTAAAAGGAGAGCTATGACATGATGCAGACACATCATCTTTGTTGTGAAGAACTAATTTAAATTCAACACTAAGGGAGAAGAACCATCAATATCACTTTCACTGGATTGCCCATGATTAACAACACTATCACATGACACTTGCTTGGGATTTGTTGGTGTTAGGAGTGATGAGCCTGGAGACTTAGCCGCATGTTTGAGACGTTGATGCTTCCTGAATTTGTCTTTGGCCTCCTGAAGTTGTGGTGTCGACCAACCCTGGAAGCATGGTGACATCTGATGACCAACCAGAGAAAATGGCTCTCCTTCGGGAACCTGAAGATCTTGAACCAAACTCATCATATTGGCATTAAATTCTTTATTGGTCATTCCATTCCTGAGAGGTCTGATCGACTTTTGGTCATATGAAACCACAGTTATAGCAGCGCCGGTATGTGATTGGAATTTTCTTAAATTTTGTATAAAATGTGTGAGTTTAATCTTATCTCTCACACAACCTATTGGAGAGCAAAAAAGCTTTTTATATCCTTTCTTCTTAAAGTCCTCGGTAAATTGATGGAAAGCTGTGTCATAGTCTAGGTTTTTTGGCTTGCTGTGGTATTTGGGCTTCGTGATCAAGCTATAAATTCCTGCCGCTCCATTTTTCCCCTGAAACGCAAGGTGGGAGTTTATACAGTCTTCTGAAGACGGTTTACCAATCAGTTTCCCAAAAGTCACTGCAACACCAGCTGTCATGAAACCCAAACTTTTAAAGTCAGCTGAAATTGAATGTGCGAATGCCACTGATGAGTCATTTTGGTGTTGAGTAATAACATGTGCCATGTTCTCTTCAATGATCTGAAAGTGATTCTTCATCTGATTGCTGGTCTCTGTCTTTGTAAATTCACTTATGCCTGAGAGAGCTGATGTGTCATTATCAAGGGGTGCTTTGATGCCTGTTTGCATTGGTATGTCATATGATTGGATCTCTTTAACTATTTTGCATGAAATAATTTCTTTGCCTGACTTATTTAAATGTATTCCATCTTTACTGTAACACCTACCTGTCACAGCAGTAAAATCAATAAAACTAACGTGCTTTAATGATTGTGACACTTCATGCATGAATAAATTCAGTTTCATGATCTCTTCATTAATTTTGTGGAAGAGAGGGAGATCCTTCCTGAATGGAATGCTACCCAAAATCACTCTGAAATTCCTTAGAGAGAGCAGTGTCGGTTTTAGACTTCTGTAGATTGTATCAGTTTCATTGTTATATGCATCGTTGGCTCCGGCAATCAAGACAATAAAATCTTCCGAAGAAAATTTAGAACATTTTACCTGCTCAACAATTTCATTAAACCTTGCTCCAGGCTTGACAAATTCTTTAATAGTTGTTCCTTGAAGGTCATTCTTGATTAACCATGACAGTTCCCTTCCATGGCTATCACTATATATGCATATATTAGATGATCTATAGTGCTTATCAGGTTCTTCTGTTTGTATTGAGCTGTCTGTTACTCTCGCTGCAAATGGCTGATCCGAAGTATCACTTACTTTTGTGTAAGTTGTTGGTATGGAAGTGATGAGAGACAGCAAAACATGAGAGGGAATACGATAGTTGTTATAAACAATATAGGCCAAGACGGCTCGCCTTACGGCAATATCTGTTTCAGAGAGAGTAAGTTTCTTCAGAATTTCCGGATCAAAAGTTTGAGTTAAAACAAAATTAGAAATTAGTAGTTCAATGGCAGAAAGCATGTAGACTCCGCAATCATGTCCATTGTTCTGCTGTGGGCCTTCAATTTGTACAACATCAGTTTCCATATCCTTTCCAGTTGTATAGGACATTATTTTTCTTGATAAACGTTTAGCGAAAGTATGATTATGGCCCTTTATTGAGTCATAATGATAAAAAACATTGCTTTTCTTTACATAGATCAGGGTGCTCCAATGAGATCCTCCTTCTTCATCTAATTTTTCAGAGTCATTGAGGGGCATTATGATAAAATTTTTCTCACCAAGATCGTATGACTCCAGATAGTCTGCATAGCTATCTACGCATTTCACACCCTGCACAGTTAGAGGAGAAAGAATGCAGAGATCATGATTCATCAATAAGGTATTGTTAAGCAGATCTGTGTGTTGAACAATAGAGTCATCTGACAGCCACTCAGTACCTAAAAGTTCCTTACTCAAGAGTAATTGTTTATGTTCAATATTTGTTTGGACACTATTGTCTTTGGTAACGACTGCCTCTGTTTGTGACCCGGTTGATTTTGACTGACGATTTTTCTTCATTGCTAATTTATTCCTTGTTAGAATTCCACCTGGGGATTTCATTGGCTTCGGGCTATTTTTTATTGTATTTTTTAGATCTGTTTTATTTGTCATGGCTTTTTATTAATGCTTGATACTTATGCTTGGTGAAAATTTATGCAAGTCACGACTGTGAGTGACACAAAAGCTAAATTATAATTGTCTTAATTTAAAGCAGATTTAAAGTACTCAATATAGTATTATTATTGTAATGATTGACATCAATACTCTTTGGCGTATCTAAGCTGTATTACTCTTTGGAGTGATCAAGGATAAAAAAAAACGTAGTATCGTCTGCTGCTGACATTTGCGATTCGGTGTGCTGTGAAGTTGTAGAGTTTTTCAGAGTTTGCCGCCAATTGTATGTTCAAACATGAATTAATTTAAGATAAATAATCGTCCTAGTTTACTATGTAATTTCTGAAAAGTTTATAAGTGAGTAATGATAACCAATTATAATGTTACCAGCAATGTCTATGTAAGTAATCAACTCACTGTATGTTTGAGGTTATGTATTCACATTTTCAAGTTGCACCGCTCAATGAAAACTAGCTTTTAACGGAACTTTTTAAAAGCCTAAAACTTCACCACTTCACTATTTATCTGCCATATTGGAAGCACCAAGAATCTTACCTTACACTATAAAACAGTGAATTATTCTTGTCGATCTGGATTTCTTATGTGAAAAATTTCATAATTTTTAACAGTCGTCTATTAATATAGTCCTGTGCTGTACTATACTACATTATGGAAAGCAATGACACTATTATTACTCTTTACTATTTACATATTTACAGGTTGTTGTGTTTTTTATTGAATATTATACTCCGGGCCGAAAGAGACTGGAAAAAACAGCCTGCTTCTCAGGGTAGGCTAAAGTTTGGCACAGGTAACACCTTGACCCCATAGCCCTGGTGAACAGAACTACCCTCTGAGTCATAACAGGTGAAGTAGAGCTTGACCCCTTTACATTTCTCTTGCTTTTTCAAAAAACTTGACCTTCAGATCTCCTGCTACATCAGTTCTTAGCACTTGCCCTATCGAGTGTTTTTTTACTGTTTTGCCTTTTCCTTCTATAAGCACCCACACTCCTGCCTTCAAATTTTGGCAACAGCAAAAACATAACATTAGATTTAATTTTTAAACCAAAATATTTAACTCACTCAAGAATCTACTAAAATAGTAAAACTTTGTAAACGGTTAGGTAGTTTTTAAACTAATTGTATCATACGACTAAAACGTGGCATAACTTGTGTGAATTTATTTCAAACAAAAAGTTTTAGGGTAAATTTTTGAAGTATTTATTGAACCTGCACAATCAAAAGGGAGATGGTCCACAAGAAAAAAGAAAAGTCCCTTATGTCAAGTAGATAGTATGTACATCAAATTAGATCTCATAAAAATCTCAAATAGATAACTGGATCAAATTTAGCGGCCTATCTAACTTTACATTAAGAGGGGGCTAAAGGGCTGCTCTCAGAACGTCATGCAGTGCTTCACCTGCTCCAATTTTTGCCTTTATTTTAAGTCCGATAAAATTGGGAGGGGTTTTTAATGAAAGATAGAAACTTAGGCTATTTGATCTAGTTTTATTTTAATTTTTGAATCCATATAAAGCTATAAAGGATCAAATTTGATCAAAGTTTAATGAGGTTGGTATGAATAAAAAAAAATATATAACTAGGCCAAATAGCCCAAGTCTCTATATTTCATTAAAAACCCCTCCCACTTTTATCAGACTTAAAACAAAGGTAAAAAATTGGACAGGTGTAAAACTCCACGTTGAATTTTAGACACACGGGACCCCCCAAACTGACAGCCTCTGTCAGCAGCCGCTGAAACTTCTTGGTGCGCAGGCTATGAAAATATCCAACGAATAGCTTGTATTAATTAAAATGCAAGTGCTGAAGAGCAGCAGCATTTTTTTAGCCACAGTTTTTTATACCGAATACTGGAAATCATTTCTTGCCCTCAGTATGTGTGTAAACAATGCAAAACGTATTCAGGTAGTTTCATCAACATCCACTAGGACTAACCCTTTAGCCCCCTCTTAAATCATAATAACAAATTACAAGTAACAAACTTATCATCGTATTAGGCTCTATACATTTGTTGAATCCTATCTATTTATCCTATTTTACTTTCTCCCCCTATACCATAGTATATGGAGAAAGTATTGTTTTCGTCAAAATTTTTGAATTTGAGTTGTTGGTGGATTTATCCATTTTGGTTCCCCCTGAGTCCAAAAAAGTGGTTTTCGGAGTGATGTCTGTGTGTGTCTGGATGTATACAGAGCTAGAGAATGCCCCAATGGTCCGATTTTGGTGAAATTTGGTACGTAGGTCCAAAACCACGATAATTCCAGGCGTTTTTTTAATTTTTTTGAAATTTTGATTTTTAAGGGTAGTTTACCCCAAAAAACCCTAAAAAAAACGTGAAAAATCCAAATTTCTCAAAAACGGCTCTAACGATTTTGATTAAACTTTTGTGGTTTATTAAGAATAAAATGCTGAATAAAATTACACCACCCGCATTTCCGAGAAAATGCGCGTTCAAAAATTATAGGGTAAAAAGTGTTTCAAAAATCAATTTTTTGGATTTTCAAAAAAGCGGTTATTTTGAAATAAATTTTACTTATGACCATTAAATCAAGCTCAAAAAACTAAATAATCCAGTACTTTAAATTATTGTCTAAGTCAAGTGGTTGCGGAGAAAATTCATTTTTTCGTTTAGCGGTAAACGCAGTACGTTGTTAAAAGTCAAAGACGCGCGTAGGGTCAATCTCGTGCTGCTCAGCTATCTGATTGAGCCATCAAAACATTAATGTTTTGAGGCTTTTAACACCTTTTTTATATTGTTGGGAGAAAGTATGTGTCAGTTAACTGATACCGTTTATTTGATTTATTTATTCATGACTTGGCTGATGCTGCTTTATTTAGGCCATTTCTATTTACTAAATATTAGAAATAAAACTTTTAACAACATATTTAACCTTTTGACAGGGTGCATACTCAATATCTATTATTTTTATTTGTAAATTAATATATCGGAACATTTTTTATAAATTAAGTATTACTAACAACCAAGTTATTGTCATGGTAGTTTCCTAAATTATTTTTTGTAATCGATCGACTTTGCTGAGGTAAATGACTACAGACCTTCTTATTACCAGACCTGGTCCCCACTTGGATGTCGATCGGTGGCAGTTTGCCCCTCTGAGAGATTTCGCTGCCGCTCATCTCCACCTTGAAGGAGTGCCCCATGTTCTTGAACACCCCGGCTATCAGCTGGTCCCACGCTAGAGTCTGCACTTCCGCACCGCAGCTGGTGGCACTCCTGAGTGTCTCGTCCAGTACAACTTCTCTGTAACATCCATTACATCCGTAGCGTAAACATATACAGGCTGTCTATAAAGTCAATCACTAAACTTCATAGTATGGATAATTGGGTCAAATAAACTTACAATCTTGGTATCATTGTCTAGACTATTAAATTGGCCAACTTTTATGTATCTTATAAAATTTTGTTTAATTTAGCCGTTTTTAAGAAATGTGCTTTTTAATATTTTTAATGCCCGCCATCTTGAAAATACACATAGGAAAAATTTTTTTTTGGAACTGGGCTATGATATTATAAAGGTCCATGCCACATATAAACTTCCTACAACAATCTTTCACAGAAATAAAAATTTATTAAATGGATAAACCTTGTTGTAATTTACTTCTTTGAACAACTAATGTTTGCATAAACTTTGTATCTGTTGAGCCCCTAGGCCAATGAAGTAGTCAAGACCAAGCAGTGGCACTGCAAATAACAGGGATAGCTCATGCATGCATGTTGACCAACACTACCATTCATACCTGTAGATTTAAGTTAAAAATCAATTTTATTCATAAACACTACCTTAAAAGAAGGTTACACATGTCATGGTGCATGCAGAAAAATACACATTTTTATTTATAAATTATAGGCCCTATTAAATTTTCATATGTTATGCATAATGTTACCAAACAGACAGATGATGCCAACTTACTAAAAATGTTTGGGCCACTAATTGGTTTAAACATTTTCTTTGTCCCTAAAATTTGGTTCACACAAAGTGTAATCATGCAAACACTTTGTATAAACCATCTTGGCAGAAATTGGTCTTGTATATTTTTTAACACACAACATACTATGCTTATGAATCTAATCAAAATTGAATAGTTTTTTCCAAGAAAACATGACTTCTACTATTTATTTCTCCCATTCCACAAGTATGTCATATTGCATGTAAATTCATGGCAATTGGCTCCAGTTCAAGATGTGTCCGTGTACCAAAAGATTTAGAAAAAACACATAACATTACACTTTTGAACCATGTCATTAAAACTGTTTTAAAATTAGGATTATTCATCCTTTTTCTGTTAAGGCAACAATATTTCGACCAATTTAGCTGTTACAGCACCTTTTCTTGTTGGGAATGTTATATTTACCCATCATATGTTATTTTATTCTACCAATACAAATTAAATAGAAAACAAAATATTTTTACTATTGAACTTATTTAAATGTATTTCATCATAGCTATATTCTTGAAGGAGGCTTACATAAAAACTACGGAAAACTTTACCAAAGACTATGGAGTTCAGAGAAGATGAAGCAATAGTTATGGTTACTTTGGTTTAGAAGAAAACAGCTTGAACAGTTAAGAATAGAGTTATTTTCAGATAATTCTACACTTTTATACACATATAATGTTCATGATCACATACTCTTATATTTAATAAATAATATAGTATTATTTTATGAATGTAATATCTAAAATTTTCAGAAAATAAATAAATAAATTTTAGTTGAAACATTAAAGTTATTGGCTTTTATTTATTTAAAGTTTAATGAGATTTCACACACTTGCAAAAGAACAATACGAGAAGATTCTCTGGTTTGAAAATCTCCGGGAAGTTCCACTGAACTTTGTTAGAAAAAAAGCAGATAATTTTATGTAAGTTACTATATAATATTCAAAAAGGAGCCCACTGTTGCTGCCAAGCAATTCACCATAGCTACAAAAGGATCCTTCCATAGGCTAATATAATTTTTAGCAATTCACAAGATTCTCAAAATCAGAGCAGGCAAATTTTTTTTTTCAAATACCTAATTTAATTAAGTGGTGTGAAAAATTTCTATGTGTAAATTATTTCCTAAAACTGAGATGAAGACTATACATTTCCTTACATCTTTCAGACCTAAAATTATTTAAATATATAAGTTGGCAACTTGGGGTTAACTCGCTAGGTAATGAGTTATTAGTCTAACACACAATTATTTGAGAATTACCACATAAATCCACATAAAGTACCAGTCGGTACTTTCCGTACTCCATGAGTTATTATCATCCATCTTTTAGAAATGGCTTTAGTAATGAAACAAAAATTACTTGATAATAAAACAACAAGAAAATTCACTTCTGGTCCTTGACGAACTCTTGAACGACATTGTTAGTTAAGTCAGTCAGTACTTTGCTTGCAAGGGAATGATATACAGGCTCTTCATTTGTCCAGGCTACCCAATATCAATAATATGTGATCAATCAAAATTGTTCTATACCTTATCTAGTCAATAAGCTTCAGTGGAACTAGATTACAAGATGTGCAACAATGGATGGACGCTCACCTTGTGATAAGATAACTGATGCACAGATAAGCGACGTGCGGATAATCAACGCACAAAGCAATGACCTACCTCACGGTGACATTGTCCTACAGTGCGCTGCGATGCTTAGATAAGTTTGGTTCACAGTAATAACATGACCTAATGCAACAAAACCTAACCGCCATAGCGCGCTATTACAGTATTTATTCTGTTTTTGGGGAGAGTCTTGTTAACAGAAAAGTACTATCAACTACATTAACAATCCTCTTTATTATGAATAAAACTATAACCAAAATAAATACCAGGACTCAACTTGGTTCTCTGAATGTTTTAAGTAACAATTTGTGAGTTGCACAAACTATTAGGTGACGCCTGCCAAACTAACAAGCATCTCCAACCCTTCCTCCCCCTCCCCACTTTTACCAAATAACTCTTTTTTTGTCTTGGTCATATTAAATTCTTCAAATGACACTCAAATTTATTTGTCTATAACTTTACACCTTGGCAACACCTTGGCAGAAAAGACTTTTCCAAAAATATCAAACGTGTTCATATTTTTAATATTTCATAACTGTTCATATAAAAATTGGTTCATGGGTAGAATTGGGTACGTTATTGCAAGCATGGATTTTCACTCACTTTCTATTTGTTGGATTCTGGAGATTTTTCGTCCTGACGTAGTCTGTTACCAATTTTCGGACTACTTCAGCCGTTACAGCATCTTTTTTCCTGTGAATTATAATAAATTAATTACTATAATTGTAGTAACCAAAAGGGATCTCTTGATGATCTACCAGCAATCCCTTTTAACCAATTGCAATGTCAACCTACACAAAACATCATCTCCCTGCTACAGATTCAGATAATTAAGGATGTTGTTAAGGGAACAGAAATTATAAAATGTTACAACAGTATCGAATTTGATGTGATAAAGATCCAGTGAAACTTTTAAAACACCTATATCAAGTATTGCCAATAGTAATAAAAAATTTTTTTCTAAAAAAAGAAAGAAACAAAAAATTTAATTGAGGGTCCCAGCCTTTGCGTACAGACTGAAATTAGGTGTTTGAATTAGGTTACACATCTCTACAGTGTCACCTTCATACAATCAGTGAGAGTCTAGCTTCATACAATCTTTAACACTCAAATTGTATTGGGGCTGATTGCAAACCCTTCTCATTATAAACAACATAGTAATTAGAATTTGTGTTTAAAGGTAATAAATAAACTGTCAGATTACTGATGCCAATGAGTTGACAATATTTTAGGAGAGAAAATCTCAACGAATTTTACAGCCACTTTGTGCTCAACATAAGTGTAGTAAATTTTTTTTTTAAATAAGTCTGATGAGAGTTGATGCATTGTTGCCAAATTTATTCAGAAACACATTTTTATACTGTATTACACATGGTGAACGAACATAACCAGAAATGACAAAATTACAGGTCGAGAGGGGGTTAAAATTTTCATCGGACTATTTTTGTGCATCTTATTTACGGTATTACATTTCTTTTCTAACAGCAAATTGATGCTACAGCCTAGTTATGCTACAACCTCCAATTTATGAAACTAGAGTAACCTGAATGAAAAAAGAATAAACCAGAAAATAAAATCATAAATAAATAAATAAATTTAAGGCACAAATAAAAAATCCCACAAAACTCATTGTAAAGGTATTAGTTGCCCAGCTAGCCAACTATTAACTGGCAAAACCAGTAGGACTACATTATAGCTGCAAATAAACAATCTACAGCCTACGAGTCCCCTTTTATGAGGATTAATAAAACAGAGTAGGCTAACCATTAAAAGTTAGAGCCTAGTAAGCAGCACCAGAGGGCAGACAGCAAGAGATTGAGTGAGCACAGATGGAGACTAATCCCGAAAGGCACACAAGCCACACACTGTGACAATGGAATGAGCAGATGCTCAGCTCCACTGCAATCGGTGTAGTGAAAGAACGAGAGGAGTTTTTTATTAGGTGTAAAACACGAATCTTCTTCAATGCCATGAAGCCAAAAAAGCTTGTACTGAATCCTTGGTTGCCATTTTGATATGGTCTAGTGTGTGCACTGCTGTGACTGCCTGCTAGTGTAATGAGATGACGTTTTCCCTTCCTACAGAACAATAAAGCAAAAGAAGAAAAACACATAGAATTTCTTTGCCCTAGTATGTTAATTGCCCCAAAAAGCCTAGAGACAAACTTAAAGGAGTGATTTTGAAGCTCAAGGAGCCACCTGGGAAGCCAAAATGAATGAAAAAAGATTGACTAGTATACTTGTTGAAGACCAGATAATGATATCGTCAAAATTTTATTTTTGAATGACATTCTTGTTCTTGTAGGTGAGGTGATAATTATTTAATAAATCCTCTCTTTAATGGGCTACACTCATCTTTTTAATTTTGCTGTATCAGACAGAGTCCAATAATCCATCGTGAATCCAACTTCGTCATGTTACATCAAACACATACACATAGACACGCACATACACTGTCTATATACACCCAAATATAGATAGACCCAAATATGGGTGTATATAGACATTGTATGTGCGTGTGTATGTGTATGTGTTTGATGTAACATGAAGAAGTTGGATTCCCGACGGATTATTGGACTCTATCTGACACAGCAAAATTAAAAAGGTGAGTGTAGCCCATTAAAGAGAGGATTTATTAAACAAAGTTTTACTATCATTGGATGAAAAAATGGGATGTACAAATATTCTTTGAGCTATCACAGTCAAAGTTATTGAAAAATACCCAGTGTCCAAATATACAATAGCCAGATTTTTTGTTACTTTATTTGAGTGGAATGCAACCTAGACTGTGTTCATGCCCAAACACCGATACACGGGGGGTGTGGAGTCAAACCATCCACATAAAAATACACTGAGTGGGAATGCTAACTGTCCTGTATCCTGACAAAATTATCTATCCCTCAGATTGAAATTTCAAATGATATCTTCAATATAAATAATTTACACACATTACTTTTTCTAAATGTCTAGAAAGGAAAAAAACAGAAAATCGATGAAAAACCAAAAAAACAAGAATCTCCAACAGAGTTAATCACTGCAAACACTTACTTGTAATCATAGTTGTAAAAGAGAGGTAGGACAGCAGCAGTGACAGTAAACTTCTCAGTGATTTCAGGTACGGATCCCTTTGTGGTCGAGGTAGTATCCACGGAGAGGCCTTGTTCATCTTCTTCATTATCCATATTATCTACAAAGTCTCTAACTAAATCACAGCTGTAATCTATTTTTGATATGCTCTGGACACCTTTCTGTGGTGACTCGATTTGTATCGCTCCGAGTTTAACCATTTCCTCTAAAAAGTTTGAAAGTTTTTTATAGCTAGATTTCTTTATATCTAGAGTTTTTCCTTTAGGGCAGGCAGGTATCATGTGAAGTTTATAAAAATTGCTAGTTAAAAGAGGTAGTTCAACTTTCTTCATTGTCGTTCTTAAGGACTTCAAAAAACAATATCTTAAAAGATCATCCATAGATTCGGTAGAGTCTTTTGAGTTTGTATTGTCGTTCTCCTTATTGCTATTATCATTTTCCTTATTGCTATCCGCCTCCCCTTCATTCTCCTCGGGAGCTGTCAGTCTAGATTCTGTGGAATCTCCGTTGACCTCTACTTCTTCAGTGGAAATGATTACTTTCTCAGTTTCCTCGACTAGACCCTCTATATCCGTGGGATCATGCGGAGGGCCCAGTTCTGGAATTACCAGCTTGGTGCCGTACAAGCTCAGCTGATCTCCATAGTAATGGAGTACCTGAACGCATCTACCTTTCCTGGCACACATGTACATGTCGTAGCTAGAGTTGGCAGCCTTGCCCACCGCAATGGGCGCCTTGTTGCTGGTCAAGTTGACGGCCACACGATCGCCCTTCTGCAATTTACCGTAAGCGTGAATGCCCTCCGCACCGCGCAGAACTACACCCGGTAACATCAGATCTGCCCCTCCACTGATGATCGGAAACACCTGCAAATAATCATTGTCATCAACACTGGGAGGAGCCTCATGATCAGAGGTTCTACTGTTCAATATTGAGCAAAATGGACCAGTTTTATGAAAGTTTTAAGTTCGACCCAGTTGTGATTGGTCATGGATTAGTACAAATGATCATGACTAAAGAACCAGCTAGCTTTGTCACGTAATACGGCTAAACAAGACATCACATTCATCTACCTTTGTGAGGTAGAGATGGCTTTTTTCAGAGACTTGAACATTTTTTGTTAAAATATCCACAATCTCATTGATTGAAATACTGAGCACAAAAAGTTATTTTTGTTTTAATTTTAAAGACCTGCTTCTTTCCTCCATTCTCATCTAGGACAAGCTTGTTCGCTTGGCTTACTCTTTTCTGGCTGAACTTTAAATTTGTTAGTGGCACTGTTCTTTGGTATAACTTTGTTGAATTTCAGATTGACACTGTAGGACATGGGTTTGTAAGTTATCAGCCAATTTTAAATTCCTCATTCGTAAGTCTATTCTTTCAACATATTGCCAAGTTTTTTTTCTGTATTTGATATGCCAAGAAAATTAAATAATCAAAATCATAAGCAGTAAATGATTTATCACTGATACATATTTTAGAGGCTGTCTTTACGCTATGCATGCAAAAATTAAACCACATCATTTTACAACACTGCATCCTCAATTTTTTTTATCTGCTATGGTTACCCATATTGCTTGGTAAAAAATTACTATAGGTAGGCCTAATCATCAATCACAAAAAGTATGATTTAAAATGTTAGATAAACTTGGTATACCTCATAAGCTAATCAAGATATTTACTGCACAACTAAGCAGAGACTGTAGCCAAAATTTCAGTAAAATGAATTGTTCATTATTATAATTTCACACGTGAGTCACATAACTTAAACAATGAAGAAAAAATGTCAAAGTTATCGGCAAAGAACTATTATTTCAAAGTTATAGCCTACTAGATCTAGACTGCAAACTTTTAAATTATAGAGTTTGGCCATTAATAATTTATTGTAAAATAGGTCTAATATAATTTGGATCACTGACTTCAAAATCAAATTTATACAACAACAACAATTTATGCTACACCGTACTATACAAAACGAGTCTGAAGCCAAACTTTTGACCAAACTCTCCTTAATCATCACACATTACTTTAACTGACGTTCAGGAGAAAGGAAATTAACGTTTATCATTACATCACGTAGGTTTTTTTTTATTATTTTTTATTTTAAACTGATACAATAATTTTAAGGAAACATTTCAATGTAAATTTGCAGCAGAACCTTAGCTGGTCAATATGTCAAACTTCTGTCCAAGGAAATGAAGTTCATGTGGTCCGTTGAAGCAGAAAAAGCTTCTCAAACAATTAAGAGAGAAGTCATGAGTAATACTATGTTGATGGCAATAATAACGATAAATTAACACTGCTACTGGCAACTGATGTGAGTTTGGTAGGACTCGAAGCCGTGTTGTCCCATTAACTACCCGATGGCTCAGAGTGTCCAATTCATTTTGCTTTTTGTGTGCTGAGTAAGGCTGAACAAGGTTTCAGTCAAAAAAAAGAAGCTACAGCTAGATAAAGAAACTATCTTTTGGGCTCTAAAAAAGTTCTACTGATATTTTTACGCAAGACGATTTACCTTCATAACAGACCATAAACCGTTGGTTATTATTTTTGGTCGTGACAGAGATCTACCGGACTTGGCTGCTCACCGGTTACTGCGCTACACTATTTTTCCTCAAGGTTTTGATTATGATATTGAATATAAGCCTACAAAACAACATAGCAATGCTGATGCCTTATCCAGGCTACCAATACTGGAAACTGTCAAAGGAGATTGTGATCAAAGTTCCGTTTACTTTATGGAACAATTAAATCAACTATCTGACACTCATGAAAAAATAAAAGGAGAAACAGAAAAGGATAAGGTAATGAGTGAATCCTAACTAGGATGAGGAATGGACAGCCGATCAGTGACTCTAATTATAAACAGTTTTCAAAGGAACTTTCTGTTGAACAGGGATGTTTGACACGTGGATGTCGGGTGATAATTCCCCCAACATTGAGAAAGAAATGTACTGAAAGAACTGCACTCAGCACACATAGGTATGTCTAAAATGAAAGGGCTGGTACGAACGTATGTTTGATGGCTGGGTATAGATAGCAAAATTGAGGATGTAGTACGAACTTGTCAATCCTGTGCAGATTTTCAGCATCATCCAGCCAAATCACCAAACCATCATTGGCAAGAATCAAAGGAACCATTTGAAAGAGTTCATGTGGATTATGCTGGCCACTTCAAAAATCACTATTTTCTATTAATTGTAGATTCTTTATCTAAATGGCTGGAAGTCTTTCCACTAAAACAGATAACAATGCAAGCTACAATCAATCAATTAAGGAACACATTTTCCCGTTTTGGGTTGCCAGACACGATCGTGTCGTCAGACAATGGCAGTTGCTTTACATCAAGATACTTCCAACAGTTTGTCAAGGAGGAAGGCATACAACACAAGACCATCCACAATACCATCCGTCCTCCAACGCACAAGAGGAGCGATGCGTCCAAACACTAAAGGATTCGCTATGAAAAATGATGTCGGAACTGGGATCTTTGAATCACAAATTGAACAGTTTTTTTGTAGCAAATCGGCTAGCACCTAACTCTACCACCAGACTTAGTCCCTCCAAGCTGTTGTATGGAAGAATTGTATGATCTCAGATAAGTAGGGTGTTACCTCAAGAGGCAAAAGACAATATAGCTGTAGAGAACTCAGAGACAAAGGGGCGAGGTGGACGAGATCTCTGCGAGGAAGACAAGGTATTAGCTTGCATATATAACTATAAGTCTAGAAGGTAAATCTGGCGAAGTTTTAAACTAGGTATACAATGCAGTTGTCTGCTTGCAATGTTGAGCGGAGCAACTATTTTTTAGATCAATAATAGCAAATGTTTTATAGATATAATGCATAAGTGAGCTCGTTCGCTACGCTCACTCGCCATCAATTTAGTTCGTTCGCTGCGCTTATTCACCTTTTGGGTCGGCTCATTCGCTGCACACACTCGTCGCCAGACATAGGTTGTTCGCTGTGCTTACTCGCCACAAGTCTGCAATACTCTAATAATTTTTGATTACGCAGGTTTGCTGCGATATTAAATGGTGCGTCCAAGATTTGCACCTCCTCTCCGTAAACGTGGCATTTCATTCACGTAAACAAACCACTAAAATAAACAAAACAACAATTTCACATAAAACTACTATATTCACAAACAGCTGATAGTAACAGTCTGCAGTTAAATTTGATCCTTATAACAGCTGTATAATCAACACACAGTAAACAAACCAAATAAAATATTTCTCCCATTAAAATAACATGGTAACTTTAAAGGGCCGTAGGGCAGAACCCTTATGTCCGATTTGGACCATTTCAGATTTATACCTTCCCATAGATGGTTACTATGACCGAGCAAAATTTCGTGAGGATCACTCCAGCCGTTCAGGAGGAGTACTTGTAAATAAAAAGCCAGAGTGTAGTATAGGAGCTTCGCTCGCTTCGCTCAAAAACTTGGAAAAGTCTTGTATTTTATAAAACTGACAAATTCATGCGGATGAGAAGACACATTGACCAGCTAAGGCTCTGCTGCAAATAATACGGAGTTTAGCAGGGAGGATTGTTATATCTTTGGTTGACGTTACAATCAGCTGTTCATTTTTGTTTCTTGTTTTGTTTGTTGACAATCATTGCAAGCTTATGGGCGATTTAAGAATTTTATAATTATTAAAAGCCTTTTTTATAATGATTTTTAGTAGAACTAACTTTAAACAATTTAGGTAACAATTAAAACTTATTTATTTTTCAATCCAATAAATATAAAATTGAGTATAATTTAAATGGTATAATTCTGCATTTTTTCCTTCTAATAAAAGAACAAAACATTTTTATTATATACGTTTTTAGGTACAGTACACTCTCGTTCATCGGACTCGGCGACATCGGAACTCCGCTTCATCGGAACTAAAAATCTGGAAATCATAATTTTCTGAATTTTTTCTTACGAAATAAATAATTTTTCCGTTTTAGCGCCTTCAATTTCTATTCGTTCCATCCGCACAACAGTGAAGTATCACATTTTGCATCAAACGTAATCAGGCGTTTTCCATAATCTGTACCCATCGATGTGATTTACGAGGCCGTGGAGTTTTTGCACACAAATAGAAAGAGGAAGGAGGCAGGAAGTGAACATCCGTTTCGACCGCTTCCCAAACTGTCATTCAGTCTGTCTCGCGTCGCGACTGCACCTGTGTTACGTGGAAGTCAGTTGACTGCTAGAATATGAGTGGAATATGAATATGGAATATGAGAATAACGATTTTGGATCTTTATTTCCTGCGTTGTTTTTATTCCTATAGGTTCATTGTTACCATGTTCAAAGTTGGACTTTGCAAAAATAGGGCCGTGGACTACAGCATTTAGAAAATCATATGTATTTCCATTTAAAAGATAAGTTGAGTGCCTTATTGTCATAAAATCTCTTGTGTTATCTTAAAAACAAGAGTGAATACAATCACGATAGGTCACCGTACGGCCGGAAATGATGACTCACGATGGACTCCGCTTCATCGGAATTTTTTGACATCCGAACCGGCCGTCCGCCACATTAGTTCCGATAAACGAGAGTGTACTGTACTGGCCATAATACACCAAAGCCTTCTTCAGCGTTTGCTCTTTCTACTGTAATTAGAAAAATACCTCGTGTGTTTACAATCAGCTGATTGAAAGGTTGTAAATTAAATTCATTGCAAGGGTTAAGAAATTTCTATTTTTTCAATGTTAGGAAGTAATATAATGTTTAAATAAATAAAACCTGCTAATATAGAAGAAAAGTTTAGCTTTTATTTCGTACAAACTGCGTGTTAATCTGTCCAGTGGAAGTCTCAGACGAACTTTCCAAAGGATTGAAAATGTTGGGTTTTCCCCATGTTAAGTCTTAATAAGGTAAAATTATTTTTCATTTTTGCCTAATTTAACGTAGCCTAAATCATTTCTAAATACAAATAAAACCTGCTAATGTAAAATCAACTGAAAATGTTTGTTTTGGAACAACCCGCTTGTAAGTTAAATCACCCCAGTAGAAGTCTCAGATGAACTGTCCAAAGGTGTTTTTTACCTTACTGTTTTAAATAAGTCATATAGATAATTATCATCACATGAAACTGAACGGTTACCACTTGTGAAGTTTTAGGCATACCACATAAAAATTTTAAAGGTAGGTAGGTCTCTGGTATTTATCAATTTCACCAATCACAGCTCGATCTTCATTCATACTAAATACAAAATTAAACGGTTTAAAATGATATTTTTATTTAACAATTAATTGCTTGGAAAAATTTAATAAAGTTTAAAATCTAAATAAAGAATTTTTCTAAACGATCATCTGATGTACTAATTCACAATACTCAATAGGCCTAATACTATCCGTCTCGTGGTGTTGTTAATACACGTTTCTTGCAACTGACCGTTATGCTCCAAAAAACTTCTCTAGAATAAATTCTCAAGGGGGGGGGGGGGGGGGCACGACCCTATTCCCCCTCTGAAGCCATCACTGGTGATACTACTGCACCTGTCATAGGCTCGTTTCACATATACCCGACATGCCGTTAACCCGATTTCTGGCCGACACCTGCACGGGTGCACTGTTCACATTACGCCGACACCGGCACTCCAGCAGGGTGTTACAATTGATCAAGAACTAGCAATTAATTACCATGCCACTTTTGTATAGATGGTTGAAACAAGGAAGAAGGAAGAATCGAGTGTACTGGGTACACCCTTCGCGAGAAGAAACGAAGTTGGGGCTTTTTATATTCTTTTTGACGACTTAAGAAACGGCAGTGAAAAATTCTTAATTACTTTCGAATGATGTCTTGTCCCATAAGACTGGATGCTCTTGTACTAAACTAATTAGTATTTCAAGATCTACTTCCGTCATAATTACAAGTTTGGGCACTTCCAAACCAAAAGTAAACCAATCGTATGCGGACGACAGACGACAGGTGCCGGTTGTATGTGAACAGTCACATTGATCGCTACCGCCAATACTGAAGCCCTCGCCGTTTACCCGACACCGGCAGCCGGCCTTTGCTGAGGGGGCGCCCGGCATCCCTCGACTAGATCACGGCAGCCGGGTAGTGATTAACCGACCACGACACTAGTCGGGCAAATATGAACGGCCCCATATGCTGCTTCGCCCAACAGCCGGTTAAACGACTGCCGGCACACGACAGCCGGGTATATGTGAAACAGGCCATAATCGCATATCGGTGGCTACTGGCATAAAAAAGCTGTGGGAGGGGAGGCACCAAGATGAGTAACAACCCTTCTTGTGTCCCGCCACTGTAAACTTGACCAAGAACCTTGGTCAAGGCATTAGACTGATGTATTTAAGAACTCATTGGGGTAGAACTTTGGTTTTATTTTTAAATTTAACAGCAATAATTTTGTGACAAAGTTTCTTCTGTTTAAACATTTCTACGCAACATTTAAATCATTCTAAATAGCCTATTTGCCAAATTTATTTTATTATTTTTCACCAAAATTGGCCAATTTTATGCCCCTCCGAAAGGCTTGTGTGTGCGGCTGCTTACCTCGCACAACCCTCAGGTCAGCCCTGTATGATACAAAAGTGTAATTTAATTTTTTATTGCATTTAAGCCTAGGTATAAGTTATTGTAACTTGATTGAACTTCTCTAATGACTTAGGCCTAGCCTATTTATTGTATTGAACTTTTATTACTTTAAAAGTAATAATATTTAACTTTAATAGTTGCTTTTTTATTATAACTTTGAATTATATTTAACTTTAACTCAGCTTACATACCTGAGGATGTGTGGTAAATGTATAAAGTAAGTCAGGAGCATTCCACAACATGTAAACTGTCGGGAACATGATCTTCTCTATCTCAAACACGATTGGTAACTTCTGCACTGTATAAACCACAATAATGTCACCCCCATGAGTTAGAATTTTCAGTTGAAATATGGTTTCTTTATTGGGTAAAATCACATTAAGGGCATCTTCTGTCAAACTCGGGAACTGTTGAAGAATATCCCCTCGTAGTTTCTTTCTAAGGAACAAATTATCACACAGTTAGTTAAAGTTTGAATTTTTAATTAAAGCCTAAGTAGAGCAAAAAATTACTTCTACGGCAAAATAAACTTTTGCTAAGCATTAAACCCTTTGACTGTTAGAAGCCGGGGCCTTTATGCCTGTGGGTTTTGGATGAAATTGGGTAGACTCTCTAGAGCTGTTCTGTGAGTCCCAATCTTTCTTAAATCTCGGTTCAACTAACCTAAAAAAGATACTTCCACACAGTCAACTTTGAATTGCTTTTAAGATAGCCAAATATACCTATAATTTTGCACAAGTTGTTTCATAGGCTAACAATAACATTTTCACTATATTTCCTCAGAATGATCTACCAGGTACTTTATTTATTGGCAATAAACGGCATACGCCAGTCCACTTACAGTGTCTAAAACTGTGTCCACTTACTTTAGGATACCACAGAATGGACAATTTCTATAGGCCTAAACTATTAAAATAATATAAAGGTAACTTTACATATTCCACCATCCATTTAATGCAGAAAGATGAAGGAGTAGCAACTAACTGACCTGTTGCAAAGTGTGCCCAATCGAGTCATCAACCCAGACTTACAAGCCCTCCCCATCTTCAACAACCCTAAGTTCTTATTCAAGAGAATTTTTATATGAAAACCCACCCATTCCATCTAGGCCAAGTAGAATACTGACATTGACCTATCACAGTCTTGGCTGAGCCCTTAGCTGATTGTGTAGGCTACCATACTTGTACAATCCTAAAATCCATCACAGGTCAGGTGAACATCTCAGTCATCTTCTAACCCCGCTAGGCATTTTTTGCAACTATTAATTCTACTTTTATTTTATTTTCTCTTGTCCCAAGGCACACAGTTAGGTGCTTATTTTCTCTAGCAAGCCTCGTGACAAAGTTTGGGACTCACTGCCCGAGAGTCTACTTGTAGCCAGGCTTTGAGGGAGCCACGAACGTTGAGAGAATAAATGTTATCCTCATGACTAAATACAAGTAGGCCGTCATCACCACCATCCATTTGACTCGTCTAAGTTGCTTGGTTTGATCTGAGTCTTATGGAAGACCTATATCTATTTATTTATTCCAACGGTCAAAACAACCAATACATAAATAATTTATTACCAATACATATAATAATTAATATCCTCTGAGTTACCACAAAACTTAGGCTTTGTAAAGCTCAAGCTATTCTAAATTACGTTTAGTACAATACGGATAGTAACTTACTGTACCGATTAACTTATAGGCCTACTCAACTCATTTTAAGTATTGCAACAGGTTAACATTCCCCACACTTACCCAGTGTCTGTATTATTTTATTACCTATTTATCAAAACTATTCTCACATAACTTATTCTTTCCAAGTGATTATAATATTAAAATACAATTTTAATGTGGTCATTTAATAGGCTATTTTGAAATGGCCCTATCACTGGTTCCTAACCCTCTTGTATGTTTCCATTGCCTATTATTTATAGGCATTAATAGTGGTTGAGGAATAATTGACTTAAATTTTCAAATTAATGCAATAAAATTGTAAACTTTCGAATCAAAAAGTGTTGCAATAATTTATGGTGAAACATCATCTGGGAAACATAACCTAAATTGTTTTCTACTTTGAAGAGATCAATATTTCACTAGACATTGTCAGTTGTGTAGCTGGGATGGCTGAACTGACAACATCCCTACAAACGTGGGGGTTTAAAACTCCCAAATTCACAACAAATTTATTAACAGTGCGATAAAATTTACGGAACCATAGTTAATCATTAATTTTATTTTCAATTTGAACAAATCCAAATTGTAAATGAATAGGCGGATTCTTCACAATTGAATAATAATACATACCTGTCTGATCCTTTCAGCTGAGAATTAGACTTCACTTTAAAAGGCTTTTTAAACATTGCAGAAAATTTAGAAACTGGTGAGTAAATTTAAATTATGCTTTGTTAAACTTAAATTTATCTGGTGTTTTAAGGACGTGTTTGGAGATCTGTTAACACACTTGCCAAGCCTGACATCCACCGATGGCGTCTGCTATCCGTCAGACGAAAGTGGCAAGAGTGGCAACTGTGTAATTCAAAATTATCTCGTATTAGACCATAGAAACTTTCAGAAAGTACTTAGTATTAAACAATATGTATTTCAAATGTATTTGTTTGAACCTTTGATGTATATGTTTCCGCAATATAACTATTTTACAGCTGTATAAGCCTTGACCTGGGCTACGATTTTAGGACTTGTCCATTGTTGTAGAATTTGTGATTGGCAGACCTAACCTAGTTTTAATATCAAGCATCGTAAGAAACATGCCCTTCAAATACAAAATTTAAACGATTGGATTGATCTATAATAAATTAATACAAATATGGAGTTTTCCTTTTCATTGTCTATCCCCGGTCCTCATAGATATTTGCTTTTCTCCTAATTGTAATCGCCAGTAAGATGTCAGCGCAATAATCAATATCATTATGGTCAAGATTTGATTGGCTTTCCTCAACCTATTGTGATAGGGACCAAGTAGAGTTAACATGAAACGATCCTGGTAATTTATTTGACTTGACATTAGTTTAATTATGCTTGCACACCTGTATTTAAATGAAGAAAAATATCTCTTTCCAAATCTATTATTGATTTAGAAAAACTTAAAATTTTATTTTATTTCGATAAAATACCATGCAAATAATAAAATCATTCAGTTAACTTGTGTCAGTGGGCATTTAAACTTAAATGTGATTAAAAACTAAGTTAACTAAACAATAAATAAAATAGGTAACAGTTTAAAATTTATAACTTTTAGGTCTGATATAAAATTTTTTTATGACCTATGTATCCGAAAATTTAGGTAACAGGAAGAAAGTAACTTAGTACTAAATATAGTTTATAAAATAACTTTAAGGGCACATTAGGGTATTTATTTGATTTTATTTTTCCTTTTATTTTATTTGTTTTTAACTTGAACTATGTCATTAGTTAAAAGCTAGACAAGATTTTATTTGTTATTCTGATAAAATATAATTCCCAAAATAGCCTATTCTAAACATTTTAGAATATTTAATTTAATTGAGAAGGAAGTTCATTTAATAAACTTTCAATGGAAGAGTATCCTATCTATTTTTCATACAAAAAATGTGAAATGAAAAATTTATTCAGTAATTTAAATCGCATTACTTTTTTACTAAAAAAATGCAGGGTGTCCACATTCTGGAAAGCCAGGGAAAAGTCTGGAAAGTCATGGAAAAATCCATCCTAATGATGAATTTTAGAGGACTTTTCAAAGTTGCAGTCAACCGTAATCTGACTACTGTACCATTTTTCAGGACTTTTCACATTTGTACGACAATTCAATTTATTGCCATGCACATGTGCTTGGAATATTTTTAGTTGATAATCTTTTTATTTTTTTTTAAACAATTAGTTTTAGCTGTGCAATAGCTGTTAAATAGAGTAAATTTTTAATAAATTGACAAAAATTTCCTGAAATTAGAGCGTAAAGACACGACTTAGTAGACAGGGTGATTTTAATTGTTGATTATGATGAAATGGTATTCATAATCTAGGATATACCGATACCCCAATATCGGTTTATCCTATCAAATCGTTGTAATTGTACCCCAATACTTTTATTATTGGGGAGATAATAAAATATTAGCCGTATAATAATTTATCATTGTTGATTAATGATGAGGGTTAGTAATGATGCAACTTTTGCTTTTTGTGTTGCAAATCATTCAAACTCAATTTCATAGGTAAAAAAGCTGTAATATCACATTCTAAAGGACTTAATCATTTAAAATACATGATGGCTGAAAATTCCCTGCCAGCAATATCCGTTTTCTCTAAGAAAAAAAGTGTCGTTGTCAACATCATAAGAAATTGTATATCCTGTACCAACTACTTCAAGTACACCAGATGCAATAATTTTGAATCAAGAAAATTGTTTTGAATTCCATACTTTTGAAAAAATAATTACTTTTTCATGATATTTTTTGTATTTCAGTATTTTCTGCCATTTAAATTGCCTTGGTGGTAATATTTGTTTTGTGTATGTAGCAACGTATTATAACTTTTAGTTAAGTCTGTGAGTCAGGGACTTACTATTTAATGGTCAGTGATAGTCATCAGGGAAATGAATGCTAAATTTTCTATGGACACCCTGAAATGTCACAAGTAACAATTACAATTCATAAAAATGTTGTAACCTAACAAATTTAAACCAAATTAAAGAGAGGCCCTATGCAAAATTAATTATCTAACCAAAAAATATTCAAAACAAATGTTAGGGAAAATATCACTTAAAACACCCCAAGCAAGGGCAGACACCCATCGAAGAAAGAGCTCATCTGAGAGACTTGTATTTCAATTACATAAATAAATTAATTTGTCAAAATTCTTAAGGTTAAAAAGAGTAAACCAATGTTGAATATCTGCCTTAAAGGTGGTTGGTTATGATATATGAATAACTGTACCCCTGCCCCAGCATTGCTTGTATGTTTCCCCAATCCACCTCTCCTCTAGTATCTTCATTGGATTGTTAGGTGACTCACGTTTAATTGGCGAGCAATACCGCACTCGCACAGTTAATCTGATGCTATTAACTTTTTTAAGACAATCTTTAGGCCTACCCTTACAGTGCTATCACGGTACCTACAGTGGAAGCTCTAAATTATCCGACCAGATCAATTGCCCGTCAGATTAACCAACCGTTTTCCAAGAATGTAAAAACTTCCGCTGTGCGAGTTGATGATGTTGTAATAATGATCTAAAAGTAGGCTTACCATAATTTTATAGAGCCAAACCAGGACCATCAGTGTGTAAACCTCTCCAACTCCTCCCAGTGCTAATGAAGAATAAGTCATTGGTTTTAATTATGCAACATTTAAACTTAGATAATTTTTTTTTCTTTTTTTGGGGGGGGGGGGGGGAAGAACATTGTACCTCATAACTCACATGTTTTTATTTTAGTCTGCCATAGTTAAAATTTTTATGTTGAGCAATAAAGATTAGTTATTTCCATAAAATTAATAAGTTTAATGAAATTAGTTGTTTATTTTTGGTTAGTTTATTAATATAAAACATGCTCAAAGGATATGGAATACATATCATTCTTGAATCAAAATAAAATTGCTGCAATTAATAATTTTCATTCACATTTGACTAGAAATTTTTCAATAAATTGTCTAATTCTCCCATTTCACAATTGCACTAGACTTGTTCAGCCAACCCTCATTTTTCATCTTACGTACACAAAATTTCACCTCAACTTTAAAGTTTATTACCATCTGAAAATAGAATGTTCATGCTAATTTAGTAATGTTTTTATTGTTATTAATTTTATCAGAATATTTATTTTAAGATGTAAAACAAAAGCATTTTTTCAATTTGTTATTGATAATGCACTATTTTTTTTAATTTTAACAAAAAACCGGGACATAAGCAAAACCGGCCGGGACACCAGGACAAGAGGGAAAACCGGAACAGTCCTAGTCAAACCGGGATGTATGGCAAGCATATCTAAAATTAACTTTCATGTTTCATTCGCTTGATCATACATTTCCGTGGCAAGTCAAATTAAGTCAGTTGCTCTCAATATTTTGTGCAGGCCAGTTAAAGCGATGTTGAGATAAAAAAATTGCCGGTTAAAAAGATGTTATTTAGTGTCAGGGTAGGCCGGTTAAGAGGGAGTCTACTGTATAACAATGTGTATAATTAATTAACTAATTGATTGTGTTAAGAACAATTTATTGGGTTGCAACAATAAAAAAATTACCTATTTAAGTGATTCTGACAGTTATTTCTGGTATTATTCCGTCTAACCGACTTTTTACATTTTCCGACGATAGTCTAGTCCCGTAGGGGTTGGCTAAGAGAGCTTCTACTGTACGATATATACCAGATATCATGATTTTTTTACAAAAAGTGTATATCGGCTCGCTGCCAATGTCGATACTGCAGACTTAAAAGGGAATACTGATTGTCTCGATTGTTACTTTGAAACACCAGCAATGATTCCATTCAATTCTCCACACGATCAAGATCTAAAATATCGTCCTCTAACACTTTAGGGTCGAAAATCTATTTTTCATGACTTTTTTCTTAAACTCGCCTCCCTTTTTTGCTAGGGAAACACCAGCACATTTTTGGTGTTATATAAATAATACCCCTACACTTTTCAAAAGTTGTAAATCGTTTCCAGCACCAAAAGGGTTAAAATAATTAAATAAATTTCAAACACATATTTTTTAGCACTGCAACAGAATTTCTTCTAGGTGAAAAGGCGCGAGCTTTATTTCATTCGGATCTAAATTGAATTTTTTCAAAATATAGAGTTAAATTAGGGGGATGTATACCTTATGAATCCCCCCTTATCCAAGCCAATGGATGAAAGCCAATGTTTTGAAAACAATGAAACAATGAAGAATTGTTTTTCATCTTTAGACTACTGATTTTATACAATTTTGAAAAAGCCTAATTTTTTTCTTTAAAATGTCTCCTTAAATCAACAAAATATTGTTTAAATTGGTAATTCTTCTTGTGTTTTCATTCTTCTGGCTAGACTTACAAAAGACTCAGGTTGGGTCTGATAAAACCAACATCTAAAAGCTATGATGAGTTTTATATCTGATTAACTTAGTTTGTAGATTATTAATTTGACAAAGCAGTTTGTTTAGGTCTAATAGAGTTAGTTTTATAATAAAAGTAATTCATGTCAAACTTTTGTTTTTCAGTAGCCGAGCAGCATGGGCCTGGGCAGCAAACGTAAGAGTCCGTGGCGCCACCGCTGGTGCCACAAGCTGTATGTTGCGGTCATCACCATCCCCGTCGTCGTCAGTGTCTGCCTGTCAGTGGTCATCGTCACTCGCTCTTTCATCACCATTCCCGACGACGGAACACCAGTCCTTCGGCTAACAGATGCCGACCACTTTATCGATGAGTCTAAAATTCTGGAAAGAGCAGAAAGACTGGCTGGCGCATTAAGAATTCCTACAGTTTCATACGAACCAGATGTTCAAGAAAAACAAGCGATTTTGAAACTACATCAATACCTTGAAAAAAGTATGTAGCCTAGACAATACATTATCTCCTGTTTAAGTTTTCGAATTACGGAAGTAGAATACAGTAATATTTGAAGTCTAATATGTTGCTTTTTTATCATGTTTCTCGACTTTCTCAAGTTAATTAAATGGAAATAGTAAAACCAGAATTGAGTGATAGCTATACGAATCACTAATAAATCCGCCGTTTTCAAACTTTCCAATCCTTATTCAATTTATAAATAAAGCTTTGCATTATCAACGATTGACATATTTTATAGATTTGAAGTGGCATAAGTCTTAAAGACGCCACATTATTAATAATAAATTGCGCTATTGTAGGTTTTCCACTGATCCATTCCTCAAAATTTATAAAAAAAGACGTTATCAACGACTACAGTCTTTTGTACACAATACAAGGCTCGAACCCCGGAACAGGAAAGTTACCGTATTTACTGGCCTCCCACCTGGATGTGGTCCCAGCAGACCCAAAAACTTGGGAAGTTCCTCCCTTCAGCGGAAACATAATCAACAAAACTTACATCTACGGTAGAGGAGCGATCGATGATAAGTCTGGAGTTTTGGTAAGATATGTTACAGTTTTGTGATATTTTAGTGTTTTTAGTGTTTATTTTAATGTTGCTGAGATTTCCAGTACAATTGAGTACAGTACCATATAATACTGCTCAGCTTTATTTGGCATGACAGGAGATAACTTAGGAATACATAGGTCATTGCAGATGAAATCAATAAATAAATCTGTGGCAATGAAATGTCCATAAAGGCTTTCCCTAAATAGAAAGTTGAAGGAGATTGTGCTTTTCAGCAATGTGTTTTTAACTTACATAAGACCTTATTTCCATACACGAAAGAAAACCAATCATCAAGGTTCTGGAAAACTTAAATGGGGACTTTCTTTTCAACCACCAATGATCCGGTCCATCTGATTATATTTGTGTCTTTAATGAACTTGGTTTTAAATCATTTTTTTATTTCCAGGGTATTCTTGAAGCACTAGAGTGTCTGTTGGAGCAAGGAGAGCGGCCAATAAGAAATTTCTTTATAGCTTTTGGGCATGATGAAGAGGTAAGGGTTTTTTATTTCCTTTTCAACTCAATAAGAATTAACACTTTAGATACTGGCAACTCCACTGTTCATGAAGCCCCCTCGCATGACATTCTGGTGATGACCCGTTCATTGTCGCTATGCATAAGTCTGCTTTAGAGTGGATTCTTCACCACTCTGTTTCTTGAGGAGACGTATACTGCATCCCTTTAACTATTTAATACCAATATAGCATATGAAACGTAAAACAATTTTTAAATGTAAAATGATTTAATCAAGGGTACATGACGCCTCAAGGATGCAGCTCATCACTGGGGAATGATAGCGCCAGAGGCAGGGCCGGCGCTAGCACTTTTCCTGCCCTAGGCAAAGGTTATGTTTGCCGCCCCTGCTCCCCTTTTCCCCACCCTAAACCTACCCATACCCTCGAAAATCTACAAAAACATCTACAAAAATTTACAGTCGAAGGTAGATCGTTTTGCATGAGATATTATTTCCTTATTCTATTTTTCACATTCACTGTTACTTCTACTTCTGTGTGTCAACAATGAAATTTAAAAGACTATGCGACGAGAAAGAGGCTTGAAAAACCAAAAGTAAAGAAGTTATATGATAAATGGCAGAGAAAGGTTTAACATTGCCTTATAGGAAATAAATCCAACATGGATATCCCTTTCACCGGTAGGCCTACGGCAAAGTGCTGCTATCAGTGGAATAATATGAAAAGGACGAATAGATCCCAATTTTGACTACTCTTACCCAACCTCAGTATTTTACATAACCCAATTTTGATAGAATAACTAGATTGAAAGTTCACAACATATCAAACTGACAGCATTTTAACATTTTATTATATTGATTATGTTGACAGGTTAACAGGTTAAAATACAGCAAGCTTAAATCATCTACGTGGTAAATCATAAACCATGGGCTTAAACCTAAAAATTCAAACATAAAATTAAATACAGAATCCGGATGACATTACCAACAATTAAAAACGTTAAGTATTTGATAACTAATTTAATAAACCCAAAACGTGATGATTAGATTTTGTCAATGTCACATCGGCACACATTGCACAGGTGCGACCGGTGCGAGGGTTTGTAGGGGCGGCACTGTTTTACACGGCCCTGACAACTGATATAAGCGCAAGCGGTCGCTCAGTTCAGATTCAAAGTGCGGCGCAATCGGTGCCTCGGGGCGGCAGCGGTACAGTCAGAGTGCTTTTCTAAACAACTAAAAAGTCAACTGCTAAAGTTAACTAAAAAATAGATTTCAACTTTTTGTTTAATTGTTTTGTTAAATGCAATTAATTGTGTCACTTATGTTTCGTTAGATTTTTAAAATATTTATTTTGGCGTGATAATTTCAATTTTATTTGTTCATTTTTTGCCACCCCCGGGAAAGTACCGCCCTAGGCCGTTGCTCAGTTCAGGGCCGCCCCGAGGGCAATGGGCGCCCGGGGCGAGGTTTTGATCTGCGCCCCCTAAATTAATTAATTGGCCTAGGTATCTTGTGTGAACTGTAATGTTAAATTGCAGTCCAAAAGGAAGCATTAAATGAGGTGCATGGTTAAATTTTCAATGCGGTTAGTTTTAATAAACAAATTTTAAAAATTCACTTGTACTATAAAGCTTTGTTGACACAACTATTTTTGACAACACGGTCTGGGTCTGGTAGGGCCTACGAAAACTAACGGGCCTGCATACATTTTTGGTTACGTGACCAGATGCAGTCAAATTTTGTCTACTGATTTATAAAGCATTGCAATAGCCTGATAGCATAAGTTGTTATGTATAGTTTTAAATATAAATACACAACTAATTAGGTCACAAGTGTTGCATATAATTTTAATACTCATTAAATTTATACTTGAATGATACTAAAAACGTTCTGCTTTACAAAACTTAAAATTAACTTTTTAGGTAAAAATAAAACTTGAATTACTTAGTTTTCGTAGGCCCCAAATGAGCGCTCAAGCCATTTTTTATTTTATTTTTTTTTAGAATGTAAGATCAGGTGGCCAGTCTACATACAGCCAATTGTGATGCTTTCATGATTCACCTCCTCTTGTTTGTAAAAAAAAAGGTTTATAGTTAAAATGAATAAGGCCCCTTTTAGGCCAGCCGCACACCAAAACGGACGCGACACGACGCGACATGGCAGCATATTACGACTTCATATTACGACTTATATAAAGGTAAAAACATATTATTCGGCTGAATAAAATACCCATAAACTATAAATAGTAGTTTTCATCACTAGGAGCAAAAGTGAGTCTTTTTGGTGCGCAATCGTGTTTTAAAAACGAGGCGCAGCCGAGTTTTTAAAAACAATTAAGCATCAAAAAGACACTTTTGCTCCGAGTGATGAACAACGTTTTTTATCATAATACGAAATTATACTTTTGATCGTTAAAAATATTAAAGTTTTGTTTTCGAGGTTATATTTACAAAGTTAGTATTATGCATGTTTACATTTCTGTTATTTACAAACAATACTCCTTATAACGTTGGTATTTCAAAATTCTGCTCCTCAACATTAATAAATAAATAATAATATATTTTGAAAACAGATGACTTTTCAGTACTAGGACCTAAAAAATTCTCCACCTGATTTTTCAGTCCTAGGACAATAAAGAAACGGTTTTAGTACAATTGAGAGAACAAAAAACAGGCTGATTTCGTGCAGAATGATAAAAACATATGTTATTGTCTTTGCTCGGGAAGGAATAAGTTGTGAAAGGTTTTGTCGGGTCTTGTCGCGTCGCGTCCGTTGCGGTGTGCTGCCGGCCTTTCGACGGGCGGCAAAAGACGCTCGTAACCTAACTTCATTGCCCTAGATAGGCTATTATTAGCTGTCTTATTACTCCGCACCCGCGCCCCACGGGCGCCCACCGCGCGTCATCTTAGGGGATGAACACACAGAACGCGGCGCGGCACGGCGCGGCGTGTCATAACGCGTCAAAAACAAATTCATTGTTCGTCATGTAGTTGAACACACAGAAAGCGGCGCGGCACGGCGCGGCGCGACTTCATTTGGACCAGTCGAGTTTGATTTTTTGGAGCGTCAACACGCGTTTTCGCGCGTCTTCCCTGCAGAAACGATGGATGGTGAGTGTTTAACGAAGTGTTTTGTAGGCCTGCACTGTGGCAAGCAAAGCATAAACATTACAAGCAGGGGAATTGTGGACAAGCTGTGGAATGAGGTGACAATGGTAGAATATATTGCTTAAATCTATACCGTACTTATATTATACACTGAGGGTTATTTTGTAATTGGAACTTCTTTACAGTTTCCACAGACTTTAAAGTTTCTAGTGTCGTTGGACAGACGTGGTGTGTATGTGTAAAGCTTAGCTGTTTGGTAGTCCAGATCCGGGAATGTTTAACGACGATCGTGGGATTTGACAATATAAAATCTACACTTATTTAATACACTAAGGGTTTTTGTGTTGAGAACTCCTCCTACAATTTACAACCAAAATTCAAGTTTTTGGTGACGTTGGATACGGCTTGATCTGTATTTGTTTCCGCCAAAAACTAACGTGTGATACTTTAAATTATTGTTTTCTAAACGCAGCAAGCGGCGATCCAACTTGCTCAACGCCATGTCGGACACTGATTACTGAAGTGAAAAGAGCAGAAAACGCTCCGTGCCGCGCCGCGTTCTGTGTGTTCAAGTCGACGCTTGATGACGCGCCGCGCCGCGTTCTGTGTGTTCATACCCTTAGCGATTCGAGCGACGCGCGTCGCTCGACGCGATGTATAAAAGGGACCATAATCACTTCTCATTTCCGACTAGTAAATGTTTTACATTTTAATTTGAACTAATCAGCACAATTATTACTGAACACATTCTGAAAATTGTTATTGAAAAATTGTGTCTAAAATATTTATTGATGCAGTTTTTACAATTTTTGTGAAGTGTTTGAGCCTTTATAAAACGGGGATTTCCCCTCGGCCGCGGCGCCCCCTTGGCCGTGGCGCCCGGGGCAACTGCCCCGGTCGCCCCGCCCTCGGGGCGGCCCTGGCTCAGTTTGCCTAATGGGTGTTCCGGCCCTGGCTAAAGGTTCTCAATGTTAATTTTGATCAAGTTTAGCAAACTAACTGAATATAGGAAAAGCAAAAATTTCGAGAACGGATTAGTTTATTTTGAATTGTTTTTACTGAAAATATAACTATGAAAACAAGTGCACTGAATCCATGGTGCCTGAGGAGATAAGGGCTTGGCCCCCTCTTGTCATTCAAATGTAAATGACATTGGATGCCATAGCTAAAATATATCTTCGTAGAAAATAGACCTAGAGAAATTTTATTCAATTCTTTTTTAAATAAGCATTTTTGTAGTTAGTAATTGATAACTTGTCTGTGATTTGCAGATTTCTGGACGGCGGGGAGCTCAGGAGCTTGCTAAGATCTTGATCAGCAGAGGAGTGAAAAATCTTGATTTTGTTCTTGATGAAGGTTTTCCACTAATTGAATATGCAGCATTCACACCTGACAGGAAAATCGCTATGTGAGTGGATACTGGATTTATGTAATGCTATACAGGGTGTTTGGTAGTTAATGTCATAAAGTTTAAAGGGTTATTATGGATGTAAAATGCAATAAGAATACGGAATTTAGGCAATTATACCTCACTTCTCCTTCCAGTAACAGTCATTTTTCAATTTTTTGAAATTTCTCATTATTGTCCATCAAAGTCTCGTTTTTCTCACTTATTACCCAACTTATTGATACTTTTATGGCTTTTTAGAAAATACACCAAATTTGCTATTAGAATGAATGCAGTTTGTCCCAATTAACATCTCTTAAGGCCTTCTAAAATTTACTTGAAAACATAATTTTTCAAAATTAAGAAAAAGGGCACTATAACTTGCTGAAGAAAGTTTTTTATGCTTCAAGCTACAAACTGTCAAATATCACCAAACCTTCCTCACATTCTAAGCTTTAAAATGATATACTATAAGTGGCCTTCCTATTTGCCTAAGGGGCGGTAATCTGTGACACCTATTTGCTGGAAATTTCAGGCTCCTATACCAATAGGACCTAGATAACTTCTACAAACTTCATTCAAGGATTGAAAATGTTTTATACTTCAGGCTATAGACTGTCAAATCTTACCAAAACTTTCCCACATTCTAAGCTTCAAAATGATGTATTGTAAGTGACATTTTCTATTTGCCTAAGGGGTGGGTATTGGCGTTAAACTAATTATTGTCCAGTTTTTCATTAAATTATTAGCATTGTTGGAAATTATCACACACTATACAGGGTGACAATTAAGTCTCTAACTCTTTAATAACTTTTACACCACAACAGATAAAAATACAAAATTCCACAAATCATTACTAATGATAATAGTTATTATTAATAACCTACTTATCTGTGTCACAACCTACTTGATATGGGTTCTGAATAGGTTCGTGATTTTGGGCAGGGCCTGTCCTAGAAAGTTTTCTGGTTTGAGTTTTCTAGTTTGAGTTTTTTGGTGGTTTTCGAGATCTGAATTTGGCACCCCTATTTAAGGGGTATATAAGGCCCCCCGCAACAATATCATTAAATTTTACTATATAGTTAAAATAATAGAGCAAGTAATTCTTCAGCTTCATATGTGTCCTATCTCCATTCGTTTTCCACAGCCTTGTCTATGTCTGTATGTTTATTTTTAATTAATCTTTTACATCTTAAAAACTATTTTAGGTATGGAATTTAAACTTGGCACAATAAATAAATACGCTTTGACTTTTGAGATTTTTACATTTTTGACTTTTTAGTTTAAAAATGACGGCAATTTAAAATTTTCCATTCTACTTGTCTCCTAGAGATAACTAGACATTTTATAAAACTTTATACTAATTACAGTATCAAAACATAAAAAAAAAATTAAATAGCCCAACTTGACTAAAAACACTAAGAGTAAAAAAGAGCTAATGAGAATAACCAAGATATTGTGGGCTTTATTAATGAAATTAGGATGCAATTTTAAAATGCCAATTTGTAAGTGTTTTTGTACAGAAAACACCTCATTGCCCATTGTTTGATCTTTTCAGTCTTCATACTTAGTTACAAATTTAAAATTTTCAAGTAACTTTCAGGGGCCTCTATTTTAGAGCCCTACAATGTAGAAATGGAGTAACCATAACATAACCATAGATGTGAAAAGTTTCAATTTCATACGTCAAAAATTTGTTTTGTACATAGATAAGATATAACTGATTGATTACATGCAGACAGACCTACTCCAAAACCATTTGTATCCATCTTGTACTATAATCTTTCTGTGAATTATCTATAAATATGGCGATTGCCGTTGATAAATAAATAAAACGAATGGGCGTGTGTTATGTTTCAAATTGAATTGCTTGTTTTTCCTTTTTTTAGTCTGGTAAAATGTTATTAAAAGCTGTTTGCGGTGTATTCTGTGGTATATCCTACTATACTTAGTTTTCAGGACATAAAAAGCTCTAACTTAAAGAAATGTCAGAGTATGTTCAGTTTATGTAATGTTATGATTTTCATTTGTTATATTATAACCATTTTATTACTTTACTTGATAACCTAATCCTTGTGTATATTTTAAGTTGTGCATTTATGACTGAAGTTGAATAAAACTCATAACAATATGAAGTCATAAATATAAATAAATTCAAAATCACCCAGTTAAAGTTACTTTACGGCCCAATGCACCCTCCACTTTCGACTTGCCATTCGCTATTAACGGTGTTTTTTTGGGGCCGATCGCTGATACACACCATTAAATTTGGGCTATGATTGTTAAAGCTTTAATAATTTTTGTAATCGATAAACGCCCTGATTTAAATCTGCCAACTAGAAAAATGTTCTTCCAGAAAAACACAAATGCCTGGTCAAAAACTAAGAAAAAGTTATTCCGGATTCCACAGCGTTATTCACTAGCTAAGCCTAATAAATGAATCTTTGAGACAAGATGTTGCTGTTGCCGTTGTAACCGCATTTTGCGGTATGACCATCGTTGGCAGTAAAAATTATAACACTTGATTATTACTTTCCACCATTTTACATGGAACCACATACATATATGCAGTAGCTCCCAAAAGTTCCCCGCATATGGGAGCACAGGGCCACACTCGAGGGAAGCCGAGTTGACAGAGGCGCACGGCACCATAAGAGGCGCCAATGTGCCGACAGTTTTATTTGCCAGTTCAGGCGCAGTTTAGGGCGCCTGGTTTAATCCCTAATTATAGGAAAAGCCATAAATTATATTCCATTTTATTTTACATTATAGTTTAATAAATGAAGATATTTCATGTTTCAGTTGTGTCCCTCCCGTGATGCCTACCAAAACAAAAACAAATTTAGTACATATTAAATTAGAAAAAAACGTGGTCTCAGCGCGCCCTCCAAGGCTGGCGCCCCATACGGCTGCATGGATCGCATGGCCCTCGGACTGGCCCTGCCTCCAGGAGACGGCCATCTAGGAGCCAGTCTAAAATCTTAAATCTTAAATCGTCTAGTCTAAGGCCTTGTTTGACAGAGTTTAATGCTGCAAACTGCACTTTAAATGGTTGACCGAGTTGGAAATGGCAGGCAATCAAGTTTTCCTTTAAAATCATATGACAAAAACTTAATGCAATATCTTTATATATATTCAACCTTTCAGGATGTGGTTTGTGACATCTCTAAATTTTAAGGTGTTTAATGTTTTGTATGATTTGAGAAAAAACCAATGAATTTTTCTTTAGGGGACGATCCTTGAATGAAGCTTGTAGAAGTTATCTAGGTTATATTGGTATAGGGGCCTGGGTATTTCCTGAAAACAGGTAAATAATTATGTTATGTCTCGCCCCTTAGTCAAATAGGGTAGCTTGAAGCATAACAAACTTTCTTCAGCAAGTTATAGTACCTTTTTTCTTCATTTTGTAAAGTTTTGTTTTCAAGTATATCTTACAAGGCTTTAAGAGGGTTTAATTGGGGCAAACTGCACTTATTCTAAAAGGAAGTTTTCTGTACAATCTAAAAATGTCATAAGGTGACCAAATAATTGGTGAATGGTGGGAAAAATGAGACTTTATGGACAAGGTCGAGAAATTTCAAAAAGGTGAAAAATTACTGTTAATGGAAGGTAGGTGAGATATAATTGCCTTAATTGTGAATTCTTGTTGAATTTCACTTGATAATAACCCCTTAAATTTTTTAACACTGACTACGAAACACCTCATATAAGTGATATTTTGAATTTTTAGGATTTCAGAAAAGTTGTTTTTGGGGGGGGGGGGGGGTTCAGATTTTAATGAAAGAGGTAATGGATTTTTAAGTTTAAATTAAAACATATTAAAAAGTAATTTATATGTGTTAAATAGCCTCAAAAGCTGATAATACAAATTGAAAACGGGTTACTTGACCTCCGTCCTTTGTCAGCTTTCTTGTTAATCCCACAGGACTACCTAGGTTTCAGAACTACCGTTCCATTTTCAGGTCACATTTCAAGACAATTCAGAAAGTTCAACATGTCTGTCGTCACTTATAACATACACTTATAAAAAAATACACTTATAACATTCACGCATACAAAAAACACAACACGAACGGACATACATTTTTGCACATTGTTCTTTAACTTGTACCGGCTGGTAGGTGATCACTGACCAATTTGAAAAATCGCCGCATGTTGAATTTCCTGTTAATTGTCTTTAAATCTGACCTGAAGATGGAACGGTAATTTCAGAAACCAAAGTAGTTCTCTGGGATTAACACGAAAGCTAACAAAGGACGGAGGTAAAGTAATCAGTTTTCAATTTTTAAAAAGTAAATCTCTTAAAAAACTTATCCTTCTAACTGCACATTATTTTTAAAGTTGGGCAAAGCCGAAATGACTTGTTCTTCACTGGTATATATGTTAAACACACAGTGTTGTCCCCTCACGACTTTCCAATCCCAAACTAACTTTAACAATATTTGTATACCTATCAAAAAAATTTTTCTAAAAGTCATGCCGGATTGAGCAAGTTTTCTTTAATTGTTATAAGTGTATTATAATAAGTAATTATTCTTTTCCTTGACATAGGATCGGAGTGACGGAGAAGGGCTCGCTGACGCTGGAGCTGAGTGTGACGGGGACGCCGGGGCACTCAAGCCTGCCTCCGTCCGAGAGCCCCATCGGCATCCTGGCATCGGCCGTTGCGAAGCTGGAGGACCACCAACAGCCGATCATGTTCGGCCGAGGCCCAGAATACGCTACCTTCCAGTACTTGGCTCCCTATGTCAGTAAACATCTTGTAACTGGCACCCTTACATGCAATATACTGCATTATTTGCCAATTATACTGGGACACCCACGACTGCTCAGCAGAGTGGATGTCAACAACCCAAAATTGTCGTCAACGGGACATTGTTGCAATATCAACATAGAGTGAAGAGTCTTGGCTTGACTATAAGCAACACATTTGACTTGACAGATACAGTAGTGAGAATACCAGTAAAGCGGTGTTTGCAGCTGTTCACACTCTCAAAAAGATGCAACGGCTCTTACCTTTTTACATTAAACTGTTTCTGATAAAATCCCTTGTGTTACCAAACTTCATTTACTGTTACTCTTGAGTTAATGGTATGACTGTGGCCCTGGCTACAAAATTGCAAAGGATTCAAAATTATTGCATTAGTTTTTTTTATACAATCTTCAACAAGATGATCATAACTCATTCTGTAACCATGATTGGCCTTCCAAGTTACCTTGCAAACAACTATGAATTTTTGGATGAGAGAGTAGCAAGAAACACTCGCTCTGGCTCATCAACTTTACGCATTCCGCACCACAAAACAACGGTTTTCAACAGATCTTTCACTGTCACTACTTGCCGTCTTTGGAATTCCTTGCCCTTCATGATTAAATAAATTGAGTCCCGTCCCAGGCTGATGGCAGCGCCGAAGAAATTCTACCTCGACCAGAAGACTGTGGCATGGCGGGATGCCGTGGGCTAGGAGTAGATGTAGCAGTGTGAGAATGAGGGTGTGAATGTTTATGATGAAAAGTTATATTTTATATTACTGATGTATAGAAAAAGTAATTAATTTCATAAAGAGTTATAATTATTTTGCTAAGTTTTATTTATTTATTTTTTATTAAGTTACAGTATTTTTAATTTCCAATATTTAATTTTTTAAAGGAGGTTAATTGTAAAAAAGGACCATTTGGTCCTAAATTCGCCTCAATAAATATTTTCATTCATTCATTAGTTTGTCTGGGCAGTAGACGTGTCATCTTGTCTTAGTCTATTTGTTCTTAGGTCTATCACATGCGATAAAATGAATAAAAAAAGAAAACAGTAGAAAATTAACACAAAAAGAAACACAATTTACTAGCAATTAGGAAAGTTTGGAAATCATAATTAATTGTCATCCAAAGCAAAACGTTGGGTCATATACTTTAGGTACTCAACAGAGATACAATAGAAATAGTTATGAAAGTGCTGGTCAATAGTAAGCTTTTGGGATTCTTATTTAGGATTTCTCTTCAATGCAATTTTTTTCTTCAAGGGTAGAAAAGGTAATTTTCCAAGAGAGTTGCTTGTGAATTTAATATTGTAAAATGCTACTTCTAATTAAGCAAAGATGATGATCACTATAAAAAATGTTCTTTTTCAAGGGAATCTTTCTAAAAAACTTTACTTATCATTAATTAAACTTGATATAAATAATGAGGGAAGAGGATAAATTGAAGTTATCTAAAGTGTTATTTACATGATTACAAAACGAGGGTGAAAATGTGGCCAAAACAATAACAAATGCGCTGGACTTGTTTGTCATTCTGTCTGTAATCAAGGAAAGCAAATGAGCTTTGCCTCTATCATCGGAGATGGGTGTACTAGGACAGCAGAGCACAGATGATAGCAAAAAATGATGAGTCTCAGTTGAAATGTATAGATCATTTTGAGCTAAACCAAAGCCTGTGATTAACTAATGGGATTGAATTGAGTGGGTGATTGAGATTAGTCAGATTGCAAGATTAAAGGGGTTGGTATGAAAATGTATGAACTCAGTTTTTAGGCTTTAGCACTTTCAGTGTTAGCACATCTGGGATACCGTACTCCATGAGAGTTGATTTTGTCCATTACTTTTCACTTATTTTTTAGATAAACAATTTTGCATAAAAAACAACCTTGTCATCATTAGTATAGTCAATTACAGCGCATAAAATTGACCAGTCAACTAACCAATTCTGAATTTACTCTTTAGTGCCAAGGCAGAATATGGTCACTTGCATTAAGTCTTCATTTTCTAATTTTCAGCTCATGTTTGTGCGATTTTTTAAGTACTGTAATAATAAACTTATGTCATCATAAACCATGTTCTTGTAAATTTTTGTTGAGGCTATGACTTGATGTTATGTTGATAAAGATGATTCTGATTCAACTTCTTTCAGTAGCAGAAGACACCCCACATAGCAAAAAAAGCTTGATTCGAACTTGATTCAAGCTTGATTTTCGAGGCTTGAAAGTTTGATTCAAACCTTACCAATCGAGCCTGAAAACTTGATTCAAACTTGATTCAAGGCTCTTAGTCACCGCGATGTGAAATCGATTCCAACTCGAATCAAGTGTTTCATTCAATTCTTTTTCAAGTCACTTTCAAGCCTTTAAATATTTTCAAGCTCTTTTCAAGTCTTTTTCAAGCATCTTTCGAGCCCTTTTCCAGTGTTTTTCGAGCCTCTTTCAAGCCTTTTTCAAGTCTTTTTCGAGTCTCTTTCGAGCCTTTTTCAATGGTTTATCAAGTCACTTTCAAGCCTTTAAATATTTTCAAGCTCTTTTCAAGTCTTTTTCAAGTATCTTTCGAGCCCTTTTCCAGTGTTTTTCGAGCCTCTTTCAAGCCTTTTTCAAGTCTTTTTCGAGTCTCTTTTGAGCCTTTTTCAATGGATTTTCAAGTCTTTTTCAAGCCTTTATATATTTTTAGCCTCTTTCAAATCTCTTTTAAGTCTTTTTGAAGCACATTTTGAGTCATACATACATTTTTATTCCTTTTAAAACGGGGGTTTTCTGAGTACACAATCAACATTTTTTGTTCTTCTGCAGCTGATATTACACATTAAAGTGGAATAATACATCACGTGGTTAGTGTAATTTATTTAGTTTAGTTTAAAACAGAAATTAGTTAAGTACAAATTAATTAGATTAACTACTTAAGTAGGGGGAGTATCTCGATTTTTAAATTATTTGTAGGCCTAATTTGTGAAATTGAGTTAGGCATATGTAAGTTTATTCCATATTCTCAGTAGAATTTAAAAGTAATTTTTTTATAAGTTCTTTATTTAGTTAACTTTTGATTATGTACTCAGAACCCCCGTTTTAAAACCACCGTTTTAAAAGGTATGTATGTGTTTGAGTCATATATACATTTCATACCTTTTAAATCGGGGGTTTTAAAACGGAGTTTCTGAGTACATAATCAAAAATTTACTAAAAAAAGAACTTATAAAAAAATTACTTTTAAATTTTACTGAGAATATGGAATAAACTTACTGAATATGCCTAGCTCAATTTCACAAATTAGGCCTACAAATAATTTAAAAATCGAGATACTCCCCCTACTTAAGTAGTTAATCTAATTAATTTGTACTTAACTAATTTCTGTTTTAAACTAAACTAAATAAATTACACACTAACCACGTAATGTATTATTCCACTTTAATGTGTAATATCAGCTGCAGAAGAACAAAAAGACTTAAAGAGATTTGAAGAGGATAAAAAATTTAAAGGCTTGAATAAACACAAGACAAAAAACTTACTGAAAAATCGGAATAGTAAAATACACATCCGATAACTTCGGAGTCTGGTAAGAAAGTAATGGCGTTGGCCCGTCTCGTCCCGAAAAATCTATACAAAATCGAAGAGAAATCGATCCTCGGGAGCCGCGCACTGCATTGTGGGACAGCGTTGGACGGCTTGTGATTGGTCGGGACGTCGTGCCGTGAATCGGTATCGATTCGAGTTCGATTCGTAAACGTGAATTGAGTTTAGTTGGATAATCAAATTCAAGGCTTACATGGCAACTGAAGGGAGAGGTAAGTTCAAGCCTTCTTTAACTTTTTGGTGCTTTCGAATCGGAATCGATTAGATGATTAAATTCAAGGCTTACATTGACATTAAAGGGAGAAACAAATTCAAGCCTTGATTATCTTTGGTTATTTCGAATCGGACTCGAATAGATGCTCAAATTCAAGGCTTACGCTGCAATTAAAAATCGAGGGAAAGTCAAGGCTTGATTCAAGTTTCCTTGCTATCTGGGACTGATTACTGAAAAAGAGTTTTAAATAACAGTGGACAAATATTTCTTTATTGTCCATGGTTTTGATCACTCAATTAACTGAATCGAGTCCAACCAGGCAATTGAATGAATTAAGAGTGGAACCTTGATATATCGAATCTCAATATATCAAAATCCTCGATGTAACTAAGTTTTCTCATTTCCCTTGAAACAGACTATCAATTTAATGTTATTTCTACCTCTATATATTGACAGATTAACGAGGATAACCTCAATATAACGAACTTTTTGAGCGCCGATGCACGACCTAACCACCTCTACATATCAAAGTTTTGACTGCAAAACCTCAACATATCAAAGTTAAAAATAACAATAAGTTAAATTATTGAACTCACCATTTTCTTTCATGTTGCAACCTGTCGCTCTACAGACGTTGGTTGCCTTTTGCGTTTGTAGCGCTGTTCTTGTTTCCCGCGCTTGCAGTTAACTTACTGTGTTAGTTTTTGTTCCATTTATTGCCCCAAGTGTCTGTTAAGTGGCAGTTAGCATTTTGTTTAAATGCATTCTACATTATTCTCGTGAGTACTAATTTTACAACCCCATGTTTGCTGCTTGTATACAAGTACAGTTGAATTTTTTTACTAGATGCGGCCAATATTAAGTGGACTATCTTTGATGCTGAACTTCTTATATTTGTAGCATAATCGCGTTTGTCCTGTCAATCATGCAATATATTTGTTTATCATCAAAATATATAAACAAATGCTCGACAGTTTGTTTGTTATGATTGAACCTCAACATTTGAAAAATAGAAACGTATGATTATACTACCAACAAAAAAGTTCAATATAAACTAACAATATAAATTAACAGCACACATGCACTTTTTTTGTTACCACCCCTACACAGCATTGCTCAAGGGGTGGCAATTCATAGTGTACAAATACTATAGCAAAGGATTTGTATTTTTTGTATTTATTCTAATTTTTTTTGGCTTAAGTGTTCCTTTGTGTATTTATCTCATGTGCATTTTCGCTTGTTTGTAAAACTGTACATTATGGGAATAAAGAATTTATATGTATTTTTTAAATATTTAATATTGAAAGCTTCTAACTAAAAAAATTAACTGTACAAACGTCTTCTAGTCCCGATCGATGCTTATCAAATAGATGTTGTGTGTTTGCAACACTGTTTAGTTTTTTGCGTCAACATTCTTTGTCCTGATCTGCTCGTGATAAAAAAGGGTTTATCACAATTTATCTACAATGGAGTGCTATATTCTTTGTGCAATAACAAAATGTTGGTTATGTAATCACAATAAACCCATATTTATATCTCAATTGCTAGGACTATTGGAAATAAGTACGGTAATGGTATTATGAGGTGTTCGTGAACCTCAGTATATCAAAGTTTGTAAAAATAACCTTGATATAACTAACCTCAGTATATCAAAGACCTTGATAACTTATTACGAAGTTTTTACATTCCCCCTCAGGTTCGATATATCCAGGTTCCACTGTATTTGCTATGGTTCAGGGATTTGATAAACGAGAGGTAAACAAAAATTATGTGGTTAGCTGTAAAAAGGATCATTTGCTCCTGTAACGTTCGCCCCAATAAATAGTATTTTAATTTCATTTCATTTTATTATGAAAACTAAAAGCAGTGATCCCTTTTAGTTTGACATGTGTTCTAGGTATTCCTCATATTGAAAAATACTCTAATAATTTATTTGGGAACTGGCATCACATTATGCTGAATAACTCTTTTTAAACTTTGTTATTCATGAGTGAGAAATACCGTAAACATAGTTTTATTATTGGTACAGGTTCCATTTTGGTATAGATTGCTGTACAGCAATCTTTGGCTTTTTTCGTGGCTCATCGCGTATGAGATGGATCAAAGTAGAATACTTCGCCCATTGGTTCGTACTACAACTGCAATCACCAAGTTCAACAGTGGAATCAAGGTAACTTAACAATGTAATTCCAAGATGTCATTTAGTTCATAACAAACAAACCACATAAAACTCTAATGATTAGTGAACTACTTACCTTGGTTGTATTGCTATTATAAATAGATATATGCTCTACTTATATGACTCACAAAGATATAACACTCAATACAAATTTTTCATTGCTTAACAGTCTCAGTTAAAATCTTAGTAACTTGTATCTTCTACCAAGTGATAAAATGGCTACTGAATTTACGATTTAACAGTTTTTTTTTCATTGAGTAAGGAATTCCTAACTAAAAGACTGCCATCTAAAACCAAACCGACATTCAATGTTGGACCGCCCTAGCAATTAGTGCAGTGTTCCACCAAAACAAATCTTTGATTTGATGCACATATGGACCCATTTTTATATTCAAGTTTTTCCCTTGATTTCAATGATGAACAAACGCCACTTAAGACATACATAAGGAAATTAAGGAAAGAGATTGCCAGATAACTAAGCCAAAGAATAAAGTGAATTTGTTGAGTCAACTGCCACTGGTACGAGTTACATTAAAATGCAAATTGTAAGCAGACATACAAATTGTGTATTTGCATTCATGTACTTTATATGGATTTTATTATAGTTAACTCTAAAAATCCACTTTCTTCTATTCTGGCTATCTCTTTACTCCACTTTTTTGTCTAAGCTGGCCTGGAGCAAACCTAACATCCAAACCTGATTAAGTTGTAATTATTTAACTACATTCTGTTACTCAGGACAATGTGATACCTCCGCTAGCGACCGCGACGGTGAACCACCGAATCCACCCAGCACAGACAGTCAGCCAGGTGGTGCAACACGACAGGGAGATCATCTCCGATCCAAGGGTGCGACTACGTGTCAAGGTTGCGCGCGAGGCCCATCCCGTCTCCACATTTGGGCCATCCAGTCCGCAGTTCCAGCTAGTGGCGTTCACTGTCAAACAGATCTTCCCAGACGCTGTTGTTGTACCAGGTACTGCAATTTTGACTTTATTCTTAGTTCCCAATTCTTCAAATCTTTTGGAGCCATTTTACCATGTGGCCCCCAGAATTCCCAAGATGTTGCGTGGGACACCCAGAAAGTAAAGTGCGTCAGCGATTCATGCCCAGCACTGTTATCTTGGCACTGTGACTGAATATGCCCCATTTAGCTCTTGATCAGACATCACTGATTGCTGTGACGTCAGTCTGAGCGGAGTTTATTTTTTGTGAGGTTGTGTTCACACTTCCTTCCTCTGTAAAATTTGAAAAGACAGTGCCTCCCACCAAATGTAAAGTGTGTTCTTTTAACGGTTTTAGGAACCTAAAGGGTTTAATCTATGTAAATTATAAGACAAAAAGATATACAAAAGAGTCAGGTTCTGATTGGGGACACTCCAAAGTATATAACTCGAAATACAGATGTGGAATGTCATCGGCTGAGTTCAAGCCAACGCATGGGGCCGAGCACTGTCTTGACTCAGAGAGACACTTTGGTTGGCAACATGTCACGTCTTTTACTCTGTTTTTCACGCTTTAGTCTTTGAGGGTTTCCCATTATGAAACTGACATTATTGCTATAGAAGGTGTATACACCTTTATGGTTCCAAAAACAGTTGACACCTTTCATTTGGTGGGAGTTTCATTGGGCGCCGCCATTTTGAGATGTTACAGACCAAGCACCTGTGACTGCCGGTCAGACTGAAGTCATAGATAGAGCTAACTGACGCGCATGGTCACAGTGCTGGTTGGACCATGCTGGGCGTAAATCACAAACATTCTTTACTTTCTGAACGACTTAAGTAAATGTTAAAGGTTTTTAAAAACCAACTTGGTGATAAAGAATTTTATAAGGGGTAGCCCGGAAAGAGAAATGGAAGCCATTTAAGTTTTGAACCAGAAAATACTAGAAGCAATATTAAAAAAAAAAAACTTATAAAAAAATATTTAATGGAATTTTTGTGGCTAGCCAATTAAAATGTTACTTCTGAAGTGCATATTTTTAATATTTTATCTAATAGAGTAACTCTGTTACTCTAATGTTACTCTGTACTCTAATACAGTAATTATACATATTGAATCCAAAATCCAAGCGTATACTCAATGATTACTTTATGAAGTGTAATTAATTTGTAAGCTTATCTTGAAACCAAAATTTCCAACAAAACAAGACTGGTTAAAGTGATGTTATGTTAAAAAAAGGCTGGTTAAAGCGGAGGCCGGTTAAAAGGGAGACTACTGTGCTTACTATGTTCGGAAACGGCAATTGGTTATCAGTTTTTACATTTACTGAATATATCTGTATTTGTTTCAAAATTTTACAACATAAAACTACTTTTTATGAAGAACTTTTGTGTTTGTATGAAAATCTCAATGAAATGGTCATGATTGTTCCGACAATTATTGTAACTTGAGTCCTACATTGTTTCATTTTACAAACCAGACTGATAGTCTGCCACATTTACATTTTTTTTTTTTACTTGAGGGATAAAGTAGAATTTGCTTGAGTTTGACTGTAAAAAATTTGTTCAGGAGTGTTTATCGCCAATACAGACACCAGGTGGGTACCTCAACTTCACGTCTTGTCTCTACCGTTTCATCCCGACAGTGATAACACCTGAGGATATCACGCGTTACCATGGCAACAACGAACGCATCTCGGTCCGTAACTACCATCAAGGTGTCAACTTCTACTACAGACTCATCAAAAATGCTGATCTGGTGGCCCTGCAAAATCCAACTACCCCCTCCCACCCCTCGCCCCACCTCCAGGAGCTCTAATCTCTGTAGCTTTCCACGCTTATGTTGACAAATATCATTCTGTTATTGTAAATAAACAGGGTATTCAACTTTTTAAGTTTTTATATTTTGAAAATTTGTTACTTTTATTTTGCAGTAAAACATAAATTGTAAATTTGTTACATTGAAGAAACTTTATAGCCTGTTTAATTTAAGATTAGAAAAATAATTTGTATAGAACAATAGAGATTAATGAATACATGTTTTGAATGCAGCGAGTTAAAATTATTGTTATTTCACGGCTTATTTGCTCCATTGTGAAAAATCACATTAGAGATATTAGCAGAGAATGTTATCTATGTTCTGAGAACTATATCAAAAATTTTAGGAAACTAGATATGTCAGTCACCAAAAACAAATCAAACCCAACTGATTTAAAAAAATGAAAGTTCCACTTTCTAATCTGAATAAGAAAAGAATAAACGAATGATATCAATTATTCCGAATATTTTTTGGGAGTTATATGTAACAAACAACAATATATACTGTGACTTTTGTTACATATTTAATAGTTGAATTAAGATCAACTATTCGGGTAAACATTTAAGTTAATTTTACAAAATTGCTAAATAGTTATACATAAAACACTTTAAGAGTACTAGGATATCTAAGGGATCAAGGACGAGCTTTTAAGAAAAAAATAATTTTTCAACCTAAAAGTGGTTAAGAATGATATTTTGTATTTTGATCGTAGAGATAATCAAATGAAATGATGGGTATTTCAAAAGAATAACATAAGCAACCTGGATTCCCATTTAAGTCCACAGCTTCAACACTGGTGGTGAGCAGATATATCGTCCTTTTGCACATTTGGGAATAAGACAAGGAACAATACTTGGCACTTAAAGGGTTAGGGATTTGTTTTGTAACCATACTGATGATTTTTTTCCAAAGCATTAATTTTATGGTACTTATACCGATTAGCTTGAGTGATAAGAGAACGTCTTATCCGACTTTACTTCCATACCATTGACATATCTCAGAAAGAGATGGTTGAGCCTATTACATTTTGACTACCATATTTTTTTTTGTGAAAGGAAATGGAATAATCTTAAACTAAATTTTGAAGTACTTTGCATGTATGTAAAATAAATTAAAACTCATATCGCCACAGAGCCATATAAACCACGCACATAGATTATCCATGGACCCTGAGCTAAATTATTGACTTCAGAAAATGTAAAAATGTGATTGACTATGACTCTGGGAGGGTTGACTAGAAAGTAGCTTCTGTTTTGCCAAGATGCTGGAAATACAGTACCTGATCTAAATAACTCCTTATGCATCCAACTGTGGCACTGCAAGTTCATACTTCTTGTTACACTGCATTTTAAATGTCACTAACTTGAAAGTGTGGATGTACCTCACTTTTGTTAGCATTCAAATCTAAGTTGATTGAAATGTACTGGAACAATTTGTGATAAAAACAGAGAACAGAAGGTAGGAAACAGAGTGGCAAGAATAATCTATGCTGAGCAATATTATTGAAATGGCCCTCACGAGTAATGTTGTAAGCAAAATTGAGATTTTAAAACAATAACGTTGAAAACACCACCGTTGTTGATATTTCTGAAGTAGGCAGCCCTGGGACCAGTGGAAAACCACGAGTCTTGGGTCCTGCAGTGCAGTCCAAGAACGCCTGGATATGTCAACATCCTCGAGAGTCAGTCTTGCGTAATCCAATACAAATCGGCTTAACCGTAGGAGAAGAAAGGACAATAAATGTACAATAAAGGACAAGGAATTTTTGTAAAGCAACGAGGAATATTGGATCATACATCAATGAAAATTTTTACAAACCGTGCCACTAAAACAGCCCCTACATGAGATGTATGCAGTAAGGTTATAATCGCCCAGTGAACCAATCGTTAAAAAAAAATATTTCTTGTATTTCTTTTAGATTATTTGCATTTAGATATAATTATATTTAGCAAATATGATGTCCTAAAATATTATAATCAAAAAACATCTATGTTTTAACCATAACCTTAAAAAGTGGCAAAAACTTTGTAAACGACAGTCGATACCTATCGTTTTTAAAACTGGCAATTTTAAAACTTTTGTAATAACTTATTTCTTACAATTGATATTATTGTATTATTCCTTATGATGAAAATTTATACTGTTTTATACATATATAAAGGGAAAAAACATAAAAATTAATTAATTTTGTTTGTTTTTATTTTTTTTCTTCTTCAGGTAGAATTTTGATTTAGTCACTGACAACGCCAACAATGTTACTGGCAGGAGTCATTCATAGGTAATGCAGCAGCAGTTACATTTAGAGTCGCTCTTTATGGTTGAGATCTCCATATACCATTTTATTATTTGTTAGCATTCACAACCTAAAACGTAAATAATTGTCGATAATTTTCATTGTGTTACATTCCATAACGAAAAATGAATTACAGACACGCTTTATAATTATTGCGGTTTTCAATTGCAATGCACACAGTTCACAAAGCACAATTGATATCTACTGTGTTAATCAATATCTGCTTAATGCAAAAGAAATGACTAGGTTACGGACTCCAAGATCACAGGACTAGTGCTCACGATATTTGCTAGTACTTCAAAATGCAAGGTTCTTTTTGAATACCCATCATAATTGAAAATTTTTGCTCTTTTTTAAGTGAATCGCCCTTCATTTTTACACATTTTTAAAAATCTTGATAAAATTTTGTTTCATTCAAATACGTTTAAAAACAGTGTATCAATGTAGATATATGATTTTATAAATTATGTTATTTGGGCAAAAGATGTAACACAATATAAATGGTAAAACCTCACTTAACACCCTAATATCAAGAGTCCTTATATATCCTTATATAGGTCCTTATAACCTATATTAAGAGTCTGCAATACATCCGCCATCTTGGATTTTTGGTTTCATAAGAACAATGTTAAATTTAAAACATTACTTTTAATTATAGGTGTCTTTAAAACACTTTATCTCGATAATCTTGCATCGGATTTGCATGAAACTTGAATATGTTCACCATAATGGTGTGGTGGTTAATATGATAAATTTATTAATAAACCTCCTAAAATGGTGTAACATGGTTTAAAATGGTGTTAATATATATTTTATTTGTTATTAGAGTGGATAATTTTTTTCATTAATTTTCCATCATGTCAAATGAAAGATACTATGTTAACATTTAAAATGACATCAAGTTTGAAATTTTCTGAAAAAACCCCACAGTAATGTTTTGAATTTAACATTGTTCTTGTGGGACAAAATATCAAAATGGCGGAGGTACTGCAGACATTTAAGTTTAGGAACTGTTCTAAAAAATTCACTTTTACTGATACTCTAAGAGCATTTTTTCTAGGATTAATACATTTACTCCTACCTTTGAAAAGACTTCTGTTATGGTTTGTTTCACCCAATTGTGACATTTTACTCAGTTATAATCAAGCCCAATTTTAGGAATGATCTTTCCAGAAGAGTTTTAAAGCATAGAATACCAGAGACTATGTGACAAGCTGATAATTTCAAAATAACTTCAAGGTACAAACTGAAACACACTAGCCATGGAAAAACACTTAATTATATATACATACATTATTATATAAAAATAAAGCAAATGAAAGAGTATATTTTAAACAAACATAGCTATATTTTAAACTCCAAGTGAGTTAGAAAACTTTCTTCTTGAAAACTTTCATATGTGAAAACATTCTTTTATTGTTCATGACTGTTATTATTGCTTATAGAGTTTGTTTTTTAACCAATGATCAATAAAAAATCTGCCTTCCACAAAGGTAAAGCTTCCATTTGTTATATCTAGAGCCAATACAATCGTGCTATCAATACACTGCTCAGTTCAGCTTAAGTACACTGTAGATTATGTGGTTGAATATTTTGCCTTATATTGCTAGAGAAAGTGCATGTTATAGTTTATTTATTATAGTTTATTTAATCCAAGTTCCTTAGAAAGCCAAAGAATCTGATTAAGTTTTATTTTGTGTGATAAAAATATGAGTTTCGATAATGAAAGTGGAACAGTTAAAAGGAATGTTACATTCATTATTAATTTAAATTTAGGAAAACAATATGGAAATAGTTTAAGAAACACTTGGAATAGAAATGAAATGTTAAGTTTTCGTTTTACTAATTAAGGTTAGAATTTAGAATATTTATTGCTATTATTTTTTGTTATATTAGTTATTTTTCATATTTATAAAACTTCAATTTTCACCATTTATGGAGCTGTTTTGGAACCAGAAACATTTGGTACTAGCATCGACCAAACAATTTGTCTTTCTGTTCAAGAACAAGCAGATTCAATGTCAGGCAACACTGTTAACTTTTGAAAAAAAAAAATATAGAATAGTTTTGGAATCTATCTCTGTTTACCTAATGGTTTAACAGTTTTTTATTGGAATTATCAATCTGTGTTTATCCTTGGGGATTTTACCACTTATCAGAATATGGCTGATTTTGCTTCCTGTATGTTGTTATGTTAAATTTCTTCTGACTGGATATTAGAGTGTCCTCAAGCATGACTAAATAAAATATAAATTTATTGTATTATTTTAATGCTGTGTTAAAATTTCAACAAAATCTGCCATTTTAATTTGTGCTAAAAACCTAAAAATAAAAAAATATTGTTCTAATCTAGAAATAGTTTTTGTTTACCAGACCTTGTATAGAACATGATACATACACATGACACATTTTAAAACTACTTATAAGAAAAGTGAATGGTGGTGGTTCCACAAGGCACATGTAACATTATATATATATATATATATATATATATATATATATATATATATATATATATATATATAATAAAAAATAAAATATGTCCTCATCTAAATATTCAACATCAAGGAAAATAAAACTTCAAAATTTAAGTACAAAACTTTAATATGTAGTACTGGTATTGTATAGTTTTGATTTTGCAAACTTAATAAATTCAACAATATTTTGCAATTGAAAACAAATCTTGTCATAGTACATGGAATGTCATGCAAAAAACTTCCTTTCAACAACAAAATAATACCATCAGATCAGTTGCAGAGTGAAATTGCGAATATCAAAGCTTCTTCATTGACCAGAAAAGTCAACAAGGTCAACAAGATTTATATCTCGGTGATAAACATTTTTAATACAAAGCTTGCACGATGTAATATATAAACTACTGGAACATGCTCTCAGGTGGTGGAGCACCACCAAATGTCTGAAACTGCCATAAAAATGGATAGTTCGAAAGTGCTGCCAATCCAATTCATTGGAACGAACCATCAAATCTTGATATAAGCTGATTGCCATAACCCAGATTTGCAAAACTTTGATCTGCCCATTTTTTAAAAGGCAATCAGAGACAATTTTCAAAGTACACACAAAGAAAGTTGTAGCTGTTCATTTTTAAACTTTTTACGAGCAAGATATTTTTACGAGAAAATTAGTATGGACGTTCGTAAAACATGAAAATCCCGCATTAAACTTTCAAAATAACCCCGTCGCAGCAAACCTGCATACTCAGCGAATATCCAACAGGATTTGGTATGTTCTTAACTTCTACCATAAACACCATGGGAACGAGGATGTAAGTTTGCTGCCATGGGGGTATTGTAAGTAGATAAAGAAAATCCCTTCTCATTGCACATACAGTCATACATATACTAAATTGCATCAAATTCTGGTATTTTTCATTTTCCTCATAAACCCCATAGGTGTGACTAGGTAGGTTTGCTGCCATAAGGGTGCTGTTAGTAAATATAAACCCTAGCTAAGTTAAGTTAAACCCTAGCTAGTGAATATACATACCAAATTTTATCAAGTTATGTCAATAAATATGTGAGATACAGAGATTTGTTATTTCCCCCAACAAGAATAACAATGAAAAACTATTTTTCGATTTTCCCTGTTAAGCCAAGTTAGAAAATCATAATACTTAATTGGTTGTTTTTTCAAGCTCTTTTATTTGTTTTTTCAAGCTCTTTTATTTGTTTTTTCAAGCTCTTTTAAGTGGTTTCACATAAAAATGTTGAATTTTGTAAATGCAAGTCCAAAAATGCCAAAACACATTTTTAACCCTTTTGAAACACCATAAAACTCGTTCTCATAACCCGATAATGCTGGTTAACTAACTCAAGAAAATAGATTTGGTCCTACACCTTCATACCAAATTTCATCAAAATGGGAGGTCCCTATCAAAAGTTATCAGTACCAAATATTTATATTATATGTATGAAAATGGAACGAATGGTATTTTTTGCTTCTGGGGACCTCAAAATGAAAAAGTATTATAGTCCCGGTCTTACGTCCTACCATGGCTACCACCGTAATAGGGTATTTCCTATGGGGAAATCCGCTATAACAGTAAAAAATTCCAAACGTTCTTGGGTAATCAATTTTTTTGAGCAATTAATTAATACAAATGAGATACAGTAATAACAAATCTAAATCACTTTTTTGAGACAGGGACCTCACATTGTATGTATTTTGACCTGAATATGAATAAGAGATGAGTGTAGGATGATTGTGGCGCAATCTTGTAGTCTTGTTACTGACCAAGGCTGACATTCACCTTAGACAGGATTGTTAATTAATAGCCCAACAGCCAATGATATCTAGGTACCTACAGTTTAACATGGGATCCGAACCACAATTTCGACCTCATATATACGAATTGGTTTGATTATGAGGATGGTCTTTATGGAACTAGTATTCACCAGTGCGGACGTTAATCTCCACCAGAGAATATCGCATCCACAAGCCATCGCTTATAATCATCCACAATTCGTGACCTCCAAACCAGGTGTTATTCATTCATATATTACGAGAAGGGCTGGGGACAACCACACAAATAGCAGTGGAGGCGTGGCTTGTTTTTGCTGTGAAATGCCACTCCTGCCACCAGCTGCGCTAGCGTTGTAACTTCACATTTATCGGCAGTGATTACATTTACACGTTTTGTTACAGTGCTTTTGTAGTCTTTTGTGGTATTATTTTCACTTGTAATGTGAAAAATGAATAGAAACATTCACATTGAAAACACTGACTTCTAAGAAATTATAAAATCGAAGAAAAAATATTTCACTAAATTTACTTTTCATACTGCTCTTTTACTGTGTTTAGTTATAAACTTATGTACAAATATAGATTTTATGCAACTGAGAAGACATTCTTTTCGGCTTCTCTTTATGACACAGAAGATTTTTATGTTCAGGAACTTCCACACTCGTAAAAGGTTTAATGGGCTTGCCACCCAGAGTTGAACAGTCAACTCCTCTTCGGATTTGTAAAAATCTATGCAAATCACTCAAGGAATAACTTTTCACTCAATATAAAAGAAAACTGAGATGCAATGATCAACTTTAAAAATCATCAATTTTGCTTGTGTGTTATTGCTTCAACAGAAGAATCAGTGGTGTTTAGTTAGGTCTGATTCACGTAGAATAGCATTACACTTTTCATTAAGCACAATAATGATAAAACTTATTATTATTTTACAGTTTTTTCTTAATTTCAAGTTGTGTTGGGCCAAACAGCTTCAGATACTCGCAACTTCACTGTACTAACTAAGCGTTAATAACGATATGTTAAATAAAGAGGCTAAATAAGGTCAAACAAAAAATAGACTTCTTTGAAAATTAGCTGTGGTAATTGGGACAGCAAAAATATTGATTTTAAATAAAGAGGCTAAATAAGATCAAACAAAAAAAGACTTCTTTGAAAATTAATTGTGGTAATATGGACAACATAAATATTGCTTAATGTTAATAAAAAACCATTGGTAACATAAACAACAATAAAAATGGTAACAAAAGTATTCCTTAGTTTCAAAAAACAATAAATAATTATATTCTTAATTAAAATACAAGTTCAAGAAGTATTAAATAAATGAATAACCATCTCATAACAAAAAATGAAATAGTCGTGTTAACAAAGCGACTAGGTGTATATACAACATGCAACATTTTTCAATAGAAGAGATGAAACCATAGCTGAGGTTACAGGGAGCAAAACTCAATAAGAGGTGTATAAAATGGAATGTGCCCTTTGGACTACTAGAATCTAAAACTCAAAAACCGGGAACTCCGGAGCGGAATATGATCAGCTGACACGGAAACGACAACTCAACTATAACACCTTTATAAAATGCTACAAATAAATAACAACTTTGGCTTAGTTAGACAATGTTGTAGCGTTCCAACATATGACCATTCACAGGAGATCATCGGTTTAACGATCTACAGAGTTGTGCGGGTTTATATCCTTAAGGCCCAATTTGCAACAATGAAGCTCATTAAAACAAATCTTCCTTTTTAAGGTATTACATTCATATTTTCCATAGTACTCAGTTCTCATTTGAAATTTTTATTAAGGCATAAATCAGGTAATTTGACAAAGTAAATTAGTAAAAATTCTGTAGGTAGCACATTGAAATGTCTTACTAATTCAATTAATTAATTAACTAATTCAATTAAGGAAAGGCAACAGATAAAGTATAACATTCAGAAACAGCTGATCCATCATGATCCTCCACTTATTTGACTTGGTCGATAAAAAAATTGTCTAAAATACTGATGTGCAATCATTGCTTTTAGCATTGTCACAGATCAATACTGTGGGCTCAAATTCAGACCTAATTTGGAAATCATGAAGTTGCATCAGACACCAAAAGGACAACAAGGATTCTGAAGTTAACTAGAAATACAACATATTTTTTTATCTCAAGACATTAAGAAATAGATGGGTTACAACCTTAGCAAAGAGCAAGCTTTAGGATTGGAGAACAAGTTGATGAAGCAAAAATTCCCCTAACACTTGCTCTTCTGACCATTATCAGTCTTGCGATTGGACCATCCTGATGATTACTGACAATACCTCTCTCTTTCAAACTATTTAACATTTTTCATCTATGTAGCCAAAGTGAAATAACAAATACTGTCAAAATACATTTTTATTTCAATTTAATGGTTTGTTTGAAATTTTATGGCTTTCTCTAATTAGCTTTATAGACAATGAAGATTTTTAGGCCATTCTAATTAAGTCCTGCTGAGCGAAAATACAGGTCTATATGTAATTCCTTTATAGTTGCAGGTAGTAATGACATTTTTAGTTTAGACTTCTAAGGGATTTAACCTTTTATTAATAGTGTTACCACCGATTTGTTTTTTATACTGCATCAATCTTATTGTTAGCATGACCCTTTCAATTTTCAAATTTTGCCATGAAGATTAGTATGACAATGTTTTGATGCTTTTAAATTTCCACTGCCACATGGTCCAATAAGCCTGAGACGTGATTTAAAGACAGTGAGGTGTTGTAACGGCATTTAGTTTACATAGACTAGCACAGTCAGAGCTCTACTTGTAAAACTACTTACAAAAGTGCTTGGCAACTTTAGCAAATAAAAAATATGTCTTGCTTATTGTCCCACACAACTCTATAGAACATGGAAACATAACCACCTACGGTAATGGTTTGACAAAAAATGACTAGAAAGAAACACTAGAAAATTAATTATCGTCAATACTTAATAAACTGGTAGCATCTGTTATTTGGGGACCCAGCCGCGCGCCTTGGGGTATATGGGGGCTGGAGTGAGTGCAGCGCTCTTCAACTGTTTGGGCACTGAGCGCGGAGGAACCATGCCTGTCCGCACCAGACTGGTCTTGGACCTGGAACAATCACTCATGAATGAAAGACATTTAAATTTTTAAGTTTATATTTTTAGAATTCTTTATAGCATAGTAACATTCATTCTTAGGTCAATCCATATCAAGTGGTCCAAAGGTGCTTGCTTCAACATTTTAAATTTATATTTATATTTACAGTATACTATGGAAAGTGCAATACATCGAGAGTTTAAAAATGCAACTAGTTAAAAAAATATATATTATTCAACCATTGGCGAAGATTTTTTCATCGAAAATGCTGATTCTCAGCTATTTTAGAGCTCTGCGTAAACTTAAACATCCCCTTTTCTATTAATCGTAAAACATTCAAATAAAAACCTTTCTCTTCAGAGAGTTCTGAACTTTAATAAAAGTCCATAAACATAAATTTAAAACATTTTTGAAATTCCATATCCTTCTTCAAATTTCAAAGTTAAAATTTAATAAAAATGGATTTAAATTTTTTTTACAAGAAGGCAAAACAGTTTGAGCTTGTTATTTTTTCATTGATAGGTATTCTTATATTCTTTAAATTAAGAAAGTTACTTACAGCTATAGACTTACATGCTTTTTATAAAAAATTTTAAAGCTTGAAGCTCAAAACCACTGTTAGGCATTAAATACAAATTTGAAATTTGGCACAGACTTAATACTTAGTAAGAAGATTGACCTGTAAAAATTCCATTTTTTAGACACAATTGCTTTAAAAATATTTATGAGTTCGATTAAAAATACCAAAACAAGCAAGAAATCTTCAACTTAGTGTCATATGTAATTTTCTTTTCAGTTATTTTTTCCCTTATAATGCAAGAACTAATGTACAACCACTGGCTATTACAGCCCTTGATTTTAGCATTTAGAAGGTGTGAAATCTTACTACACAATGCTTGTTTAATGTTGTAGTTGCTGTGGTTATCTGTTAGTTCAAGTGGCGTGAGCTTCCGCAGTACATTACTTAATGGGACCCATGTTTTATCTCTTTTGCTTAATTTCAATGAAGTCCTTGGCTCAGATGGTTTAAAAGATGAATGGAATAGTGCTCTGTTTATTGATTTTATTTTTACACTCCATTATTATTTGTCATAAACACAGGCCCTTACACATAAACAAAGGATGTTGTCATAACCTCTTTCTTTAAATGGAGTACAACTTTTTTATGTCATCATCTCTGTAAATATCAACGATTTCAAGGTTTTGTAACATTGAATTTTGTTTACAGCTACAGGCAGAAATTAATTAAAGGATTGGATCCTGGGTATTCAACAAGCCACAACTGACAACTAAATTTTGAATGCCAAATATATGTTTAAATTTGTTCCAAAAATAAAAATTGTATACAATACTTGTATGTAGACACTGATGTAGTAATACAAAATGAAACAGAATTGCAAGTTCGATTCAAAGAATGTATTAAAATCAACAGGATTCAAACCTTTCATCGATTTTTGCCTGTAGCCAAAAACTAAATTACATGTTACAGAACCTCAAAATCGTTGAAATTGACAGAGATGATAATATGAAAAAGTGACATTCCATTTAGAGGAAGAGCATATCGTAACCTGTGTTTATGACAAACAATGATGGAGCAGAATAATAAAATCAATAAACAAACATAGAGCACAATGACTATTTCTTTTTTTTTAACCATCTAAGAACTTCATTCAAATTAAGCAAAAGCAATGAAGCATGGGTCCCATTTAGTAATGTAATGAGGAAGCTCATGCCTATTGAACTAACCACATCAACGGGTCGTGACCACAACATTACACAAGCATTGTGTGATGAGATTTCACAGCTTCCAAAAGGTAAACAATCATAAAATCAAATGTAAGATTATGTCCAGGGCTGTAATAGCCAGTGGTAGTTCATTTATTTTTAAATTTTAAGGGAAAAAATAATTTAAAAGAATATTAAATATGACGCTAATTAATTGGAATCGATATCCAGAAGTATGAATCATGAATATCAATATTCTGACGTTCTTTAGTCCAACACATCCTATAATCCGACAATGATTCACCGACAATATCTTTTATGAGTGCAAAAGAGAAAGCTATCACCGAGTAAACGGTGGGAGTAACTATGCTCCAATAAATTGTGATTCTATATCATTTAACAAATGAACGCATTTAAGTTGTTCATTATTAGTAACCTACAAAATAAATAATTTTTACCTCATTTGCCCTTCACTGAGGGGCTATTTAGTATTCAAACAATGGTACGTAGAGTAATCCATAATTTTCTATAATACAACTTATTAAATGTGTCAAGAGTATACTTTATATCCTTTTATTTCATTCTTTTCTCAAGACAGACATGGAATGGCACATTTTCAAACAATTGTGAAGCATTTATACTCAGTGACTCTTACCTGGCTGAGTTTATTCTGAGTGAGGGGCTGGCAGCATCCACATCTATGTCTTCTTCCACTTGCAATGCAGCCTCGAATATCGACTTGAGAACTGGTGACATTTTTGGACTCTCATAGTCCCTTGTTGTCCTCATCGGACCAACCAATTCCAGCTCCAACATATTTTCCCCCTGAAAAAAGTGTAAATGCCCCAAATACCAACATTAGTTTATATTATGAGCAAAACAATTATAGGCTAATATATTAAGCTTAAGTATTTTAATAGGGGTGTGCGAGTACTCGAGTGGTCGAATAGTTGTGGTCGAATACTAGCACTATTCGGCTCGGCTCGAGGTTATGCCAAACTATTCGAGTGGTCGAGCTGAAAATAATTACAGAAGCAACAATTCCACAAAAGAAAAAGAGTTAAGAAGAAAACTCTGTACTAACAATTATTTGATTTATTAATTAATGGAAAAAAGCAGAGAAACATGGCAATTTATAATTGAGCTGTGTGATCACAAACAGGGTTAGGGAGGTAAGACGATGGCAGGTGCGGGGCGGGGTTTGTTTACGACGCAATAGGACCACGCTAATGACCTTGACTGGTGGAGTCAACACACGCACACACGCGCACGCACTTTTACATGCACCCACACACACACACTCTCACACACCCTCGCCCAAAGAAAGGTCCTATTAGTTTCCACTTCATTGTGTAATTGTCGTTTTGATTCGTGTGCTGTTCAGTGACCCTTAGTAATTTTGGGTTATATTATGCAAAACAACACATTTCAAAATGCGTTTGATTTGCATTTCAAGAAATGTTTGATAAAGTTACATTAACATTTTATTTGACAAATTTATTAGACTAATTTAGTAACTAAACATTTAAAACAATTTATTGTTCTTAAATTTTTACCAGTTAGACAAAAAGATGAACGATAACTTGTTTTTGTTTTCGTGCTCTTATCTTGAATAAATTATCCCAAGCGACCCTCCCCCTCACCCAGAGGCGGACCCTCTCACCCCTTCACCTTACCCACCCATCCCAGCTGACGGATGCCAAACAATAGAACACCTGACCTTGGTTTTTTGTCCACGTTGGACCCTTTTATAAGTGCTCCTTGTTCACTCAATTAGAAGATCTGTTAACCGTGGTTTTGGGGTTATCCGGGATCCTTCAACCAGTCATTACCTCGGTTAATCGAGAGTTGACTGTGTTTTACTTTTTTCATTGAATGGCCCAAAAATGGCCTTTTGGGAAGATAAAAGATGGTATTTTTACAAAAAAAATTATCATAATTTTTTTTTTTTTTTTTTTTGCTGTCTGGGCTCGGCTCGGCTCGGCTCGAAACTCGAATATTTCATTACCAGCTCGGCTCGGCTCGGCTCGACCAGAAAAATCACTATTCGCACACCCCTATATTTTAAATTAAGTAATTAATTATGCTAAAGCAAAAACTTTCAAATTACATGAAATTAAATAAAACAACCATCTTGACAGTTTCTTAAAATATAAATGTTGGGGAAACAAGTTTATCACTTGAAAATATCTTATCTGAAAATATCGAAAACAATGAAAAAGAATACCAACAGTGTCTCATGTCCTAATTACCGACAATCAACATTTTAACACCACTTTGAGAGAGAAGAGAAACATTATGGTCCTAATAAATATTATATTTTGGCTTCTGGGACCTCAAAACAATAAAGTATCATGGTACCGGGCTTAGGTCTTACCAACTACTACCGTAATAGCGTATTCCCTATAGGGAAATTCGCTAAAAGCAGATATGCTGACTGTCTTTAAAAGGCAAGACTGGAAGCCAAGGTGTAATCTGAATTAAAGTAGGCTGAGTAGATTAAAAAAATATATAATAGATACACAGCAAGCAATGTTAGAATTGATTAATGTACATGTAGAATAATACTTTAACTTTAACTTAGTAAATCTCTTTTTTTTTGTAAAAGATAAGTTTAATAAAAAGAGCTCTACCACCACCTGTAACCATAGGTCGACACTGATTTAAAGGTGAGAAACAATGATAACCGATAACCGATGACTGGACTTATTGGAAGGGGGGCCCAAAAATTAAGTTTGTAGGGGGCCCGAAAAAATTAGTTACGCCACTGATTTCAGTTAAGAATCTTACAGGTTTCCACTATGAACATAGATGTCTGCTCTAGTTAATAAGTATTTGAACAATTTTATGTTTATTAAACTTATTGTATTAATTGGAAACTAGATAATATGGTTTTTTAATTATAAAAACTTACCTGCTATCTTTTCCCCATGTAATTTAATTTGCCAATGTCGGCATTTGAATCCAAAATATCATTACTTCACCTAATACGGTACCGATAGTGTTGTCAGTATTATTTTTCACCACGTATTTATGAATTTTATCGATTTTCATATTTTATGTGAAATTACATAACAGGGTGGCCACTGAAACCCAGTTTTACAATTCCCGGTTATTTCCCGGTTTTCCCGGTCGTAAAACTGTTCAAATCCCGGTCCTACTTCCTTGAACGGACCTCCGATTACACAGTCGGCCCGGCACACAACGGCCGAAATAACTGTTTTTAGCGTGACTGTGTTACACAGTTTTGTTAATAAGGTAGACACTTCATAAAAATACAACTAATACTATCACGTGAGTGATTAATTCAACAGTAAAAACTGAACTTGCATTGGGAATAACATTAGATTGAAACAAGCGATATAGCGAAACCAAAGCGGTCGGCTGACCTAGGACGGATAACCGAGCCGGGACTGTGACTACTGAGTGGCAATTTCAACAGGTCTGCGAGTACCCGCCCCTCTTCCCCACTCACCGCCATATTGAAAGCGCCGGCGCGTCACAGATGAGTATACAGAGCGCCACTGCAAGGCACACATATTTTTTACAACTGACAACACGTTACCATTGCACAACGAACGGCATCCCCTCTCACACCCAGCTTTGATTATCTGTCCCGACGTATTTTATTTTATTAGAACTGCAAAGTACATCATAAAAGAAAACTGTAAATATTGTATTTTAAGTAATTACAATAACAGTTTACAGAGATATAAATATACGTGCTTACAATTAAGTCGAGAATAAGGCAAGTTTATTTAAATTAAAATATTATGAAAATACTTACAAGTAGAAAGAAGCTCACGATGTGCAGTAAATATTGGAAACGCACCAGTTTTAAATTAATAGTCTATATCATGTAATTATCAAACACTTGCATCAAAATAAAATCCACTTTAATAACGAAAACAAGTCTTGCAAATATTGAAGGCCTATATTCTAAGATCTCAGTAATGAAACAAACATATTTCTCATAAATATAAAATGTTAAGGCAAAAAACTTATTTACAATTTTTGTTGTGAAGCATTTATCTCGTATATCTTAAACTTTACTCTTTTTGTTCAGTTCTGAAATTCTTTCATCCAGCTCCGCCGTTCTCTTTCTTGCATCGATGAGAATGTTTGCTTTTTCGGCTTCTAACTTCTTTTTTTCCTCAAGAGCTTTTTTCTTTTCGTTTTCAATCTTTTTGTTCTGATCCTCTTCTAGTTTTTTCTTTCTTAAGTGCTCATTATATCGAGCATGAGCATTTCTTGCTGAATGAACTAAATCTTTGGATATTTGAAGGTTGTCCAAACCTCCAGCCGCAGCAACTCCGTCATAAATCTGCCTTAGTGCAACAAGACTTTCTTCTTTTAGGTTGTCCACGATGCATTCTTTGTTCACGGAAAATCCTCGTTCAACCGTGGCATTTCCGTGGGACATTGTTAAAATCATTTTCACGAAAGACGTTAGCTCTTGGTAATTTTCGTCGCCAACTAGATCTAGGATCTCCATGAAAAACTTGTCCAAACGTTTTTTGTTTCTCCTGTACATTTTGCATTGCTCCAAAACTTCGGGCAATGCGAACAGTTGCTTAAATTGCCTTTTTGTTTTATCAGCTCTTAAACCCGACATCCTTCGTTTGCTTACTAATATTTCTAAGCATTTGTTTAGACGAGTTTCCGCAACCTCAAAATTGTTTTTGATGATGTTGGGGTCTAAACAAGAGAGGGCTCTTGTAAAAGGTTGTCTAAGGGGGGATTTGTCCATAATTTTTTTAATTATGGCTAAAAGGCAATTTCTTGCACTTTGTTTTAGGCTTAGTTTTTCTGCGTCTGATGTGTTTGGACAAGCTTTTAAAGCCTCCTTTGTTCCAAACCCGAGATCAAAGTGCTTAGCACTGATCAAATTTTCCGGATTCTGGAATTCAACTTTTGTCAATTGGTTTTTAACCTCAACTAAATGGTCTCTCTTTACAACCTTTTCCGTGAGTGTCGTGGCAATGGAGGTTATCTCAGAATAAAGAAATGGCACCATTGGCGCATCACTTTGAAATTCTCTTAAAAATGGTTCCAACATTTCACAAGTAGAACAAAAAAAAGCCAATTTCGCTGGCAAGAGTTTGTCAGCAAGTTTGTCTTTGACAATTTTAAAGCTGTTGCAAGTGGGTTCCTTTTTCCCTTTGACGGCATCCACGTACTTTCTTACATTAGGCAGTATTGACAACGCTCTTTCTGCAACTCTGCTACTTTCAACCCACCTAACTGCACAAAACTTGAGAGGAAATGAATCTGATCCACTGAATTTCAAATAATCGGATCTTCGTGCAGGCGAGTCCTTAAATAAATTGTACAGAGCTCTTAAGAACTCCACTAGTTCCCAATCAGTGCATTTTATACCTGTCTTGAACGCATTGTGAATAGTGTGCAGACCACAACTACCGATATCAAGTAATTCGGAGCCGCCAAGTATATCAACTAATTCTTGCTGAAGGTCTGACAACAATTTCATATTTACATTCGGCCCATCCATAGAAATCTGTAAAATTCGTGTTAGCATATCAGGGGAAATGGCTTCTTTAATACGATTGAGGAGATCTTCAGCTGTTGAGTGTCCCAAAAAAATTGATTTAAAGTACCGTGTACACACTTCCTTTTTATTCGAGTCCCAAAAACGGATATGCAAATCCATTTGCTGTTTCTGTGACACTTTATTTAGCGCTTCGTCGAAGCAAAGAACAATATGGGAACAATCACTAAGCTGTTTGGCTAAATTCCGTTCGAAATGAGGGGCTAGCCCGTACACAACCGTATACCCCACTTTAGTCCGCTGCAATTGAATTTTTGAAGCAATGTCACTATCGGGAAATTGTGCTTTGAAACCGTCTGCGCAACGTGCGGCTACACGAAAGGGTATGTGATTTATTACAATTTGCAAACACCAAAATATTTCAGATTTTGTCACGGATTCGGCAAGGAGATATTGTTTCACTACAGTTTTAGGTTGAGTGACTACTGGGGTTTGTCCAACGGTGTTTGTCGCTACTTCACAGGCAAGTGCCGCCGCCGCAGGCGCTGGCGTCACCACCGTTGCATCAGCTTGCTGGATACTTGTGGAAGGTCCGGGTAAAGTAGTTGATGATCCCGCTTGTAAAAACATTGCTAACGGAAGACTTGCTCTTTTATTTTTTTCATTTAAAGTATGCTTCATAGATTTGGAATGCGATTTCAGAGCAGTTTTTCCCATACTACTTATATTTATCACTGTTTTACACAAAGTGCATATTGCAGAGCTTCTACTGTTTGGATCCTCCTTTACCCATGGAAATTCATTTCTGTACGATGGTTGGAAGGTAGTTGTACTCGGTTTAGAATGCGCCATCTTGGCCTACAAAATAAAGAAAAACGCGTTAGTAACTGTTTAAATTGTACTCAGGGCTGTCGCGTAGACTGAGTAAGCGGGGAAACGCGCGCTGCTACTTTTTCATGAGAGAAATCCGGCGTTTAGAGAGAAAATGCTATCGGAAATGCGTTTACCCCAAGTTACAAAATTACAAAACTCTGATAAATGTTGTATCCTTTAACCATTATGTATTGTACTTATTTAATTTTTAGGAATATCTCGCGGATCTTAAGTTATTTTTATGAAGTATTTGCAGACTAAACCAAAGCCATCTGGTTACTACGGTGCAGTAACAGGGTTTCGACACGCATTTTTAACCTGTGTGATTTTAATTATGAAGCTACGAACTATCAACAATGTACCCTTAAGATGAATGCAGGAAACACAAAGTGAAACTTCGTCCTTGTCCATACGACAGCCCTGACTTTAGCTTTACTATATCAAAGTATATGCATACACTCCCGGGAAATTGTTATATTTAACTACTTATTAAAATTGTTTAATATTTTATGCACTTTTAATAAAGACAAAATTTTTACTTTCTCATTATGAGGTTTGCGTCTTGTGGCATGGTTTGAAACATTGTAAACCAATTATCTAAAATAACAGACAACAGCGTTGGGGCTAAATAATAGCAACACTGGAGGGTGAGAGGCGTGGAGGCACGGAGGGGAAGCCAGAAGCAAGTTCAGCTCCGCCGCCGCGCCGGCGCCGCCGGCATTCATTACCAGTGGCAGTACTGGCAGTGTCGCTTTGGTGTACACTTCAGGTTAGCAGTTATGGGCCCGAGTGTACCTTGGTGCATCTTGGTGTACCTACGGCCGACCCTCCCAATTACTCCCCCCCCCCCCCCGCGACAACAGTCATCTACAGCTGATTATGTACCTTAGAAATCACACTTTTATTCAGAACATACGAGGATGTTTATTCGTAGATTCGTTAAGAAAACGTTTTGATGACACGTAAAATCTAATATATTCAATTTAGTTTAAACCACGGCCAACTTGGGCGTAATCCAAATTTTAATTGATTGAAACGTTTCACAGCTACTTCTAATTCAAAATAGGAACAATAAATCAGTTGAATATAAAGGTGTAAGTAAACAAAGCTAAATATTTGAATATACTGTAGGTAGATTTGATATTTATTAAACTTTCATTTTATTGCTTAGCTACCAATTTTCTGACAATAATTAAAAACATTTATTCTTGCAAAAAAACTTTTAACAAAAGACATTAAACAGAAACGCTGAAGAATTAGCCTACCACTATCATTTGGGGCATATAACTCGCTCATTATACCTTATACTTCAATCTGTCAGCTTTAATTGCTTGAAAGGGTTATAAGAATACAATTTGCATTCTCAATTATTAACAGTTGCCTTCCGATATACCCTTTTGCAACAAGTGATCCCAACTACTGTAAAAAATTCCAGTCGCCGTACTACATACAATAATAATTATAAAATAACCTTAAGTAATATAAATATACATCCCACTTACCTCGAAAAGCTTTGGTAGGAAATCTTCAACTAAAGAAACATATTGTTGTAAAACTCACAGCATAAAACGCGATACGATCTGTCCAGTGCTCACTGTTCACCAACAACTGAACGAATAATAAACGAATTCTGGAGGCTATGAAAATTGGAGAGGGGAAATAAATGCGACTGATATTAGAGGTTGCTGATGAGGTTATTTTGGGACACTTCGTGGAAACGCGTACCGGACGCGCATTCAAACTTCAGAAGGAAAGGATCCTGCGACTACAGGATTAGAAACAGATAATTCTTTTACATTTTCTCAGGCCCTAAGACCCTTACTAACCCAATCTCGCTAAAATAAACAAATTAAATTAAATATCCGTTTATAGAAAATATTCCAACAGCATTTCAAATAATGTTTATCGGTTATGTGCGTCTGCTAAAACCAGTAGTCAGTTTGTGAGTCGTACGGCAACGGTAGATAAGTTTGTGATGGTAAAAAAAAAACTATCACCTGCTACACTACACTATTTTTATCTACAATATTTTGTTCTACTGCATTGCCATAATATTGAATAATAATTACATAGTCCACTTATTTATTTATCCGAGGTATTGAAATTAATAACCTACGGTAGTTTCTTTCATTTGGGTACGACACGTTACAATAATAGCCCTACTGATGGAATAATTACGAGATTGTCGACACAGAGTTCCCAAACGGGAATACTGCCAGGGGCCAGGGGTAAACCACAATATAGTCAGGAAATGGAATCCATGATCATTTTCCATCTATAACTAAAAACAAACCTTAACTGCACAGTAAAATTATAAAATGACATGTGAATAATTAAGTGTAGTGAGCTGCTAAGCATCTGTAACGGGTTTTAAAGTCGCACTCTGATTTTTAGACTAACAAAATAAAATAGTTTGTAAAATTACTAAAACAACAAGATGACTTATCTGACTAATAACCTACAGCAAAAATATAGGTACCAATAAAACCATTGCTCTATCAACTAGTTACGAAATAATATAGTTTTAATCCTTTGTAATGCAAATAAGTAAAACAGATGTTTTTACTATCGACGCGAATGTAAGATGGAAGAACGATAAGCAGCAGGTAAGACAGTCGGACATTTCCCCCCGCACCGCACCCCTCATACGTCGGTCGCGTCGCGAACAGCGAGCGACGAAACAGCCGAAACAGCCCTCCCCCGCCCCACCCATAATCACGACAACAGCAGTGCAACTATACTGCCGGCCATGAAATTAGGCGGGTGGCCGGTGGATTCTAATGGAAACTTTCTGTATTAAAAAAACGGTTGTAATAGTAAATTTATCATTTATACGTACTATTAATGTAGATGGTTAGGTAATATTAATGAACACTGAGTTGCTCTGTAAATTTGACAATTTAACTGGAGGATGCAGAATCTCAACCCGCCTGATTTCACGGCCGTAAGTATAACCGCCCTATTAATGTGCAAAGTCTTAACAATAATCAATTTGTTCAAAACCGGTATGTGTGTGTATTACAGTGAAACGATTAAAAAAAGGCTCACCTGAAAGTTAAATACCTGTTTTATTATAAATAAGGAAATTAAATGTGTTTCATTTTACTCATTCTGCGTTTCAGGGCATACGGAAAACGCCATTTTATTCCAAAGCGGTTCAATGATCCCATAGTTGGGAGGCGGCGGCGGATGCGATAAAATCTAGATGCGTAAGATAATGTTGTGCCAGAAAGTACTCGTGATCGTGACCAATTGCTTTGCGTCGCGCGCCGTTTTACAACAAATGGCGAATGTTCCAAGCTTACTATTTCGTCGGCAGAGGACTGAACCACATTTTAAAATCAAAATTTTCACGACGACTGTGTTGTATCAGTATTTTTCCTCTGTCGTTTGACTTATTTTTGATTATGATTTACAAAAAAGGCTAAAACATGAACTGTATTTGAATAATTCAATAGGTACGAAATTCCTGGTTCCACGATGTCATTCCCGGCTCATTCCCGGTTTATCCCCGGTCCTCCCAATTCCCGGCTTATTCCCGGTTTCCCGGTTTTCCCGGTTGAGTGGCCACCCTGCATAAAATATTATCCTAATATTTTTGGTTTAGTGTTTGACTGCATAAATTGTAAAACTTAACCAAACATTTCTACTGTTGTAATTCATTGAGTTATTTGTTACTAGGGGAGTGCAAGTGTTCGGATGGTCGGATAGTCACACTATTCGGCTGGGCTCAAGGTTAAGTAAAAATATTTGTTTAAATACTTATCATACTACTTTAATCACCTTGAACCGGAAAGTCCGCTCCATGTTCTCAGGAGTGCGATCCGCGCGGTAAATCTGGTCCACTTTCCTCCTAGTCAGAACCGTGTAGAGGGAAACCGGTTTGCGCATGTACTCCACACACTGGGGCTTGGGCAGCACTTGGACTGGTTCCGACTCAGGCATGATCTTCCAAGCGTCTAACCCTTCATCGTAAAATAGTCTTGACAAAATTCGCCTCCTTTCTTCATGAGGAATGAAGTTTTCTATGATGACCAGCCTTAGCTTTAAGTCCCTGAAACATACATTAGTTACAACTAGGTACTAAAACTGTTATACATTAGTTATAGAAGTTACAACCAGGTTGGTTGGTCAACCAAACTATTACCAACTACAGAAGCGCCCACAAACCCTGACTTATGTGGACTGAACGGTGTCCGGGTTTGTGAAAATTCCTAGTTATCGGGAAGGAGTAATTATAAAAAGAAGTATGAATATTTCACGTTATTAATATGACAAATATTTATTAATTGCTTAATGTTATTAAAACAAAAACAAAAAACCTAAACCTCATCAGTTAAAAAAAATTTAAAGAAAAATCGAAGAACCACATTGATCCAGTCAATGCCATGGTGCTTAGCACCTAAAAACCCAACGCACTTCATTGCTCTGGCAGGCTTTCCGAGTTATAAAGAATTACGGGTTATCAAAAGCCGGGATTGCGGGACTATACTGTATGACTTAACTGGAGGCAACATTAGACACGTCAACATTCCAACATATCCTTTAAAATAAGTGACACAAACATACTACGATTAATACACATGTGGAAGCATTAACAGTCTGGACACTTAACAAAAATTGTGAACATAAAATGTGGCCAAATTTTATAAAAATGAAATCAATGATTTGGCTATTAGATATTGTTGTAAAAATGTAAATTAGAACTTACTTAAGAAGTTCGTTTTGAGTCATTTCTAGTTCCCTTCTGTCAGTATTGAATTCTTCCGTTACATCATTAATTTCCTGCTGTATGTTTTGAAGTTTGTGATAAAGTTTCTTCAGTTTCTTGGATTTCATTTCTACTTCTTGTTGAAGGTTTGAGTATTCCTCTTTTATTTCTTCAGCTGTTTCTTCTTGCATCTCTAACATTTGTTGAATTTCCTGCTCCCTTTTCTAGAATGAAAAAAGTCTCGTTACTTGTCTAAAAACCAAGGAGAGCTAAAACCAACAAAAAGTAACTGGTGATGTTTGCTTCAAAATCTTAATATTTTTATTATGTTTGACCAGAATAGCACTTTCAATTTCATTTCATGACTCAATGGGTCTCATCAGTGATGTCTTTAGCCCTTTCCAATATCATTTTCTCGACTGGCTTATTCCTATCCACTTGTATTTAATTGGAGGCAGAAAGAACAGCTGTTCACTTAATAATTTAATTTTTGTGTATTTTAATTGTGTAAAGCTGACTTTTATGTTTTCATTTCACATTAGTTGATAAGGTATACAAAAATTAATTTTAAGGAAAAATTTTTTATATATTTTTTATATACAGGGTTAGGCAAAAGTCTGGATACCCCCAGTTAACTTTTTAACGCGTTGCAGTAGGAAAACCAAACTCGGCACATGTTTACAAAATCAAAAACGGCACTTTTTCATCAACTACACAATTTTGCCCCTGCCCCCAAAATGGGGTATTTTGGGGGCAGCCCCAAATTTTCAAATGTAAACCCCTATCGAGTGACCCCTCATTTTAAACGGTTTATCAAGAGAAATTAAATGGCGCAAACCGGAGGTCGATATCTCACCCCTAACCAAAATGGCAGCCATTTCAAAATTTGACATGGGCAAGCAAGTATAAGTATGGACACCCCCAATTAATTTTTTAACACGTTGCAGTAGGAAAACCAAACTCGGCACATGTTTACAACATCAAAAACTGCACTTTTTCATCAACTACACAACTTTGCCCCTGCCCCCAAAATGGGGTATTTTGGGGGCAGCCCCAAATTTTCAAATGTAAACCCTATCGAGTGACCCCTCATTTTAAACGGTTTATCAAGAGAAATTGAATGGCACAAATCGGATGTCGATATCTCATCTCTAACCAAAATGGCAGCCATTTTAAAATTCGAGAAGGGTAAATTTACATTTGTTAAAATTAAATCGGAAAATAGCTTTTTGGAATTTATAATTTCTTGAATTATTTTAGAATTGAACCTAATAGCAGAAATGAACTAGTAGGTTCAATTCTAAAATAATTCCAGATATTCTCGATTCTAAAAAAGCTATTTTCTGATTTAATGTAAAGTCAATTTACCTTTCTCGAATTTTAAAATGGCTGCCATTTTGGTTAGAGATGAGATATCGACATCCGGTTTGTGCCATTCAATTTCTCTTGATAAACCGTTTAAAATGAGGGGTCACTCAATAGGGGTTTACATTTGAAAATTTGGGGCTGCCCCCAAAATACCCCATTTTGGGGGCAGGGGCAAAGTTGTGTAGTTGATGAAAAAGTGCAGTTTTTCATGTTGTTAACATGTGCCGAGTTTGGTTTTCCTACTGCAACGTGTTAAAAAATTAATTGGGGGTGTCCAGACTTATACTTGCTTGCCCATCTCAAATTTTGAAATGGCTGCCATTTTGGTTAGGGGTGAGATATCGACCTCCGGTTTGCGCCATTTAATTTCTCTTGATAAACCGTTTAAAATGAGGGGTCACTCGATAGGGGTTTACATTTGAAAATTTGGGGCTGCCCCCAAAATACCCCATTTTGGGGGCAGGGGCAAAGTTGTGTAGTTGATGAAAAAGTGCAGTTTTTGATGTTGTAAACATGTGCCGAGTTTGGTTTTCCTACTGCAACGCGTTAAAAAGTTAACTGGGGGTATCCAGACTTTTGCCTAACCCTGTATGGAATTATGGTTAACATTTTATATTTTAATCATGAAATTCTAGATGTTAACCACTATATGTCAGCTAATGTTACAAATAAAAATGTAATTTGTACATATTTTTAAAAACTATCTAATAAGGAATAGATATCAGTGTATATTACTTATTAGGAAGGGGTTTTGCCAAATATTAATCAACCAATGAACCACTGAGCACTGAGCTTGCATATCCCTTACATAAATGACTTGACACAGCAAGAAAAATAAGTGGCACCACTCAATATTAGGCTTATTTACATTTTGATTGCAAGTTGCTCAACATATTGAAATGATTCATTCGATTTTTCCCTCATATGATTTTCAATTGAGAAGTGAATGAATTACTTGATTATTCTAAAATTTTTTCCCCAACATTATTTATTAATTGTTAGGAGGTGTAAAGTTTAAGTGTTAGTGCAATTTTGATTTTCACAACAGATTTTTAACCTTTGTTTTATCATTACTTTATTATTGTACAATATATTTTCAAAATTAGTTTAGTGGGTTGTTATTGTTAAGTTATTCTAGGGTGAATTATATTTTTCGAGTATGGCTATGATTTTGATAAAAAGCTATTTTAATAAAATGTCTTTTAATTTTCTGATGAAGATCATTAATGGTTAATAAACCTTGGCAAAAAAATATTCATATTTAAAATCAAGCTAGGCCTAATAATCTTTTATGAAAACCGTGATAAAATGGCATTGATATTACTTGGGAAAAATGACAGTTTGAGAGTCAACAATGTCTTCACACAGTTAGCTGATAGTGATGGTTACCTTCCGCTCGAGTATCTCACGCTCGCGGGCCTCCAGAGCTCGCTGCTGCTCGTTGGTGTGGTCCAGGATGCTGGTGGAGCCGCGGAGCAACTTGCTCTCCATCGACTGGATCCGTCTCATCAACTCCTCCACATACTCCTTCTCCACATCCTGCACACAAACAAACAAAATATAACATAGAAATCTGGTAAATGGACACAACAAAACAACTAGAGGTCTGCGGGTATCCGAAAATTTGGGTATGACTGTGTGAACCAGAGTGGTCAGGCGGGTTTGATGTCACAAGCTTTATTCCGGAGGGCTTTTATTTGATTTTATTCAGATCAGGCGGGTACCTTTTGCCCAAATTAAATCGGGTTGTAAGTACCCGATAGGGATGGACAAGTCTCCAAATTTCTTGAATTCTTCAAGAAATTTTAAATCTCATTTTCGAGACAAGATTTTATTTTCCTAAGATTTTTCAAGACAGGAAATATTTTGTGATTAATGTTAAAAAGGTATAAATAATCTACGAATTGCTAGGCGTATTTTATTAGAAATTTAATACTGAAACACCGTACATGATTTTGAGGCAAAATGAAGTGTTTTATTTTCCCTATTCATACATTAACATCCCAAATTTTTACGTAGCTAAAAGTTTGTTTTTTAATTTTTATTGATCAATTTTTGTCTATGTTTCAACTTTATAACATTATAGATAGAGTTATGATTATGACCTTCATTTACTATAATTTTTGTTTTGTCATCGTATTTTTAAGAAGTAAGTTTACAGTATTGTTAAGCGTGACTAGTGTAAGACATATTTGACTGAATATCGCAAAAAAAAAAGAAAAAGACTAGCTGAAATTGTAATTTAATGCTTAACTAATAAGAATGGTGTTTCAGTTTGGTAAATTTTGCAATTATTTCAATTTTGTATCCTAAACTCATATCACCATATCTTAGCCTATGTTTAAGAGTTATTTGTAATAAGGTACTTAATATTTGTTTATACTCTGATGTTTTTTTAAAGATGTTTCTAGATAAAAGTTGTTTCAGAACTGCCTGTTATAATTTTCATTTTTCACAAATTAACTCATCTGTCATATTATTTTCATACAGTTAAATAACGTTTTTCAATGGAAAAATTTTTGCGAAGTATAATCAATATTACTACATGACTATACGCTGTAATTGGTTTTATTGCCAACTTCTTTAATCACTCTACCTTTTAAATTGTCAATACGTTTATGGGGATTGAACCTGGATTTCACTTATGATACTACTTACAGATTTCATTTTAAGTTCATTGTCTTCAACCAAAATGCTCTCTTCATCTTTAATTAATTCGGATAAATCAGAAGAAGCATTAGAGATGATGGAGTCATCCATCTTTGCACTTGACCTCTTCTTCTTCCCACTTTTGTGCCTTTGTTCTTTTTGTGCTGCAGCTCGTTCTGCTAGTTGAGTCTAAAAAAAAATTCAAAATGTCTCTATAAATTTCTCAAAAATATAAAAATTAGACTTAATTCTGTATGCCTAAATGAAACTATGGAGCAAGCCCAGGATGACTAGTAAAAGGGCTTTTGGGGAATAAAAATGTGGCAGTTACAAATAAACATAACTTTCCAACAAAGGAACAATACTCTTAATTCTTCTCTGTTTAGAATTCATTGCAGGAGTAGTTGAGTTTTAAGAAATTAATGTGGAAATTTTCGGTTGCTGAGCAACAAACAAAACTGCATAACATTTCAAAACATCTAATCTTATCCATCTTAAAAAATAATTTGAAGACATTTTTGAGTAATTAAGTACACCACTGAAACAGAATAACCAGACCTACGTCAAACTGCACCAATCTCATCCATCTCCTAGGGCTGGACCCTAGGAGATGTTCTGGTACATGCGAGATCTGAATTTGGCGCCCTCTACAAGGTTCCCCGCAACCTTGTCATAAAATTTTACCATAAAGTTAAAGCAGTGAGCAAATAATTCAACTAAACATGTATTCTATTTAATTAGTTTTCCATATGTATATTTATTTATATTAAATATACATTCGTCTGTATGAATATTTTTAATAAATCTATGACATCTTCAAAACTATTTTAAACATGGAATTTAAACTTGGTGTACAATAAATATGCATGCTTTGACTTTCTGAAATGCTGAAATTTTTTAACTTTTAGCTTTAAAAATTATGGCAACTTTAAATTTTTCAAGTTAATTGTATCCTACAAAAAAACTTCACATTTGATAACATTATACCAATTACAGTAAAAACTTCGAAGATTTAAATAACTAACTAAAAAACACCAAGAGTAAAATGATCTAATGATAATAACTGAGATGATATCGTGTGCTTTATTAATGAAATTTTGGGCAATTTCAAAATGCCAATTTGCAAGCTGACCCAGGTCCCAGGACAACTTTAAAACTGGTTTATACTAGTTGCGAAGTTGACATTGGGTACAGCAAACGAAGTTGTCATAACACTGGTAAGTCTTTTGGCTGTCCACTATGACAATTTCCCTTACTTCATAATCCATTCATGTTCAAGACAGTGGGGGTGAGGAATGCAACAGGCATGTAAACTCCTAGCTTGAACATGAGTGGACAGTCGGTTGGTTGGCCGTTTAGAGGGCAGAGCAGACCGTTGTCACAGTTCATGAGGGTTGGCCCTCTGAATGGCCAAACGGCTGCCTGAAGTCCCGTCTCTCACCCTTTATCTTCCTTAAATATCCCATCCTTCCAGGGGCTTGCACAAAATATCCATTAGGGGCAGATGTGCTTAACCGTTCGGGCGGATAACAACAACAACAACATGGGAGAGATCTGATTTCACTATTGTCCGTTTATTTGATTTTTTTTCAAGTCTTTGTATTTTTAGTTCAAAATATAAAATTTGCAACTAAATTTCAGGGCTGCTATTTTAGAATCCTGCAACGTAGAAATTAAATCTTGTGTCAAGTTTGAATTTCATAACTCTAAAGGTTATTTTGTAGATATAGCTGATTATCTATAGTTTAACTTCAGATAAACTGACATGCAAAAAGACAAGTTCAAATGAATGGACGTAAGAGTTGTGTTATACATTGAACTTGCTTGATTTTTTTTTTTCATTTTAGTCTTCCAAAATGTTATCAAAAGCTGGTCACAGCATGTTATGTATAGCCTACTATTCCTAGTTGGTGGGACATTAAAATCTCTTACAGAAATAGCTGAGTATGTTTAATTTATTTAATGTTATGATTCTCCTTTGTTTAATCTTTATTAACACTTTAATACTTTACTTGAGACACCAACACAATCTGGTGTGTATTTTAAGGTTAATATGACTGAAGGTGAAACATCATAAATATGAATAAATTCAAATTCACCTAGTTAAAGCTACTTTATGGCACCCGATGCACCCACCGGGTTAGACTTGCCAATCAAATCGCTAAACAGTTATTTTTTTTATTTTAAATTTTTTATTTATTTTTTTATTTTATTTTTTATTTATTTATTTTTTATTTTATTTGTTTATTTGCTGATATACACTACAGAATTATTTAGACCACGGTTGTTAAAGCGATAATTACTGTAACTGTCGAATAAAACTGTGATTTCAGACTGAGCTCTATGAAAATATTCTTCTCAAAAAACGCAGAAGACTAGTCAATCACTCAGAAAACAATCACACTAATTTGGCACATAGGCGGCTCTAGACTAGATTTTTTGGGGGGCTGGGGCTTCGGAAGGGTTCGCTCTAAATGCCCCCCTCCCCCCATGCGACCAACAATGCAATGACGTCATCGATACGACATCAAAACGATTTCAATTTTTCTTATGCTATGAAATTCAAATT